>JAOPJM010001604.1:4730669-4752893 GCA_027124095.1 Muusoctopus leioderma | reverse complement strand
CGAAATCACCCGTCCAACCCATGCCAGCATGGAAAACGGACGTAAAACGATGATGATGATGATGATGATGATAGATAGATAGTTCAATGGTTCATGTCAATTTGATGATGCGGTACAATGTGGAACTGTGTCCTGTATAGGATGTTAAGAGTTAATGAAGCTATTAAAGGTGTGATGACACCGTGCGAAAAATAATATTTGTGTAACTAAGATGCTGGAACCCTAATGTAACTACATTGTATCTTTGGCTAACTGGAACACAGCAGGTAAATGTTGATAGGTATTTCTCATTTGGATCCAACCAAACTAAGTATTGAGACTACAGATAAAAGTGTAAGAGTAAACAGGATTATTATTTATACTAAGTGGAAAGTGTGGCAACACGGTTGTGGAAGAAGGTGTACAAAGTATATGTAGACTAGAGGAAAGGTGGACTTTATAGCTCTGTGGAAAATTGACGTTCTGCCAAATACGAAGATGGTGATGCTGGAGATGATGGTGCCAGAGGAAAGGGGTTGTGATAACTACTGTCTTAACAAGGGGCAAACTATCTCTTTTTTGAGCCAGAATGAATGGCTGAGGAATGCTGTTTTATTTTTAGCTACAAGATCACAATGAGATACAATAATGGTACTTTACCTATATTTTATACACACTGTATATATGTGAATGCACACACACACACTCATCGAAACCAAAAGAGACCTGTTTACTTTCTTTTAATTCTACACACACACACATATATATATACAGACCTATAAATACATACAAACACACACACACACACATTCATCCTTATACATATTCATATATAAGTACACATATATACATGTAAATACATACATATATACACATATACATAAATACATAGGCATCTATACATATACATAAATATATGCACATATATACGCATATATTACGTATATACTTGCATGTATATATATATATGTGTATGCATATATATGTGTACATATATATTTATATATATATATATATTTGTATGAATGTATTTGTGTCTGTTTGTATGTGTGTATACATATATATACACATACATATATACACACACGTACATATATATATATACACACATATATATACACACACACACACACATGCACGCATATACATACTTACATATATATATATACATACCTATGTACATATATACACATACGTATGTACATATGCACACATATATATATACACATACATATATATATATACACATAGATACATACATACACATATATATATATACATACATATATATACACACACATATATATATATACATACATACATATACACACACACATATGCATATACATACATGTATATATATATATACTAGCGTACTCATGTCCTAAAAAATGAGCTTCATTAATTATAGACAACGGCACATCCGTTCAAAATGACGGAAATACACACCCATATATATATATACACACACACTACCCATATATATATACATACACACAAACACCCACACACATGTAAATACGATGTATCAACTGTAATCCGATGTGGTAATCCAATGTGTAAGAACTCCAAGAACCAGGGTAGAATCCAATGGTGTAAAAACTCCAAGAAACCTGCATATATATCACTTCAGTGCCATTTTGAAAGCGGGGACCTGGACTTTTGTCTTCCTTACGTTTTCTTTCTCATTCTCTCTTTCTGATGGAGGGCTTAAGCTCGAAACATTAAAAGCATTTCTATGAATGTGAACTTAACTATACTTATATTTTATTTTGTCTTTCGTGCTGTTATTCTCATCCTAACTATCTACCAATATATATATATATATATATATATATATAAGATGCAAACAAGGAAAAACCAACAACACAAAAACAATTGCTACACATGGAAATACATTTCCTATGCACAAATAACCTATAACTGAAACTCTCAAAGTTGCTAGAAACACTATGTATCACAATCCCTCACCGTAAAGACTAGGTTTTGTTCCTTTAAAACCAGAAAATACTTCAGCCTTGATTAAGACCCACATTGGAATACTGCTAATATATCTGAGACAGTGCTGTTGCTGCTGTTACACACTCAAACATCCTAGACAGCATCTGATAGAAGGCTTTTTGGATGATGGTACAGACTCATTCACCAACACACTACAACCCCTGGCTCAGAAAGGCTCATTCTTTTTTTTTCACCTTTATTATTTATATCTACTCCAATGAACCAGCTGATGCAACTGCTATTTGTTATCCCTACTAAAAAAGGTCCATCGACAATTTAAAAAAGAATTAAATATCATTTTTTTTTAAGAGACATCTTTCATCTATCCTAAGTAACATCAGAAAATGAGTTACATTTAAAAGAAAAGAAAAGACTGAAGAATTATGTCTTTAAGATTTCAACAAAATTTCCTGGCAGATTTAGTTAACAACCCATGAGCTATTAGCCTAATACCTCTTCCATTCAACCATTTTTTTTCTTTTATATATACATCTATAAATCCACAGGAATAAAAATGTGTTTAACAATTCTACACCATTGTTAACAGTAATTTACAGCAGATGAATTAAGACAAACAAAGCTAAGTATGTTAAAAAAGTATCAATTGGATATAAATTCAAGAACAAGAAAGACTCCGATAAGTTCCAATTGAAAATTGCATCAATTTAATATACAATAAATTCAAGCAGAAAACAAAGTTTGTATAAGAGCACCAGACATTTTTATTGCTACTGAGTATTAGTTGAAAGAAGTCTATTTAATTAAAAGACCAATGACCACAATGAAACCAATAACAGAAGCTTTGTTGTTTACATATAAACAACTAAATAACAATACTTTCTCTATATCACTCAGAACGTCTATCACTTTAATATCTATTCATCTCTTCTTATATATAAGCCATATACAATTTAATTGATATAAAAGAGAAAAAAAAGCAAATTCAACTTCATTTTAAAATTAAAGTATCAATAGGGATAAATTGAAATACATGAATATCTTAATTCTGAAAGCGTTCTCAATGTTATTTGAAAACCTTGAAAGAAAATAACAAATAGAATTTCTCGTATAGTAAGAGTTTCTTGTGCTACAATTATATCCACAGAAAATAGCAGATAGAAAACTACATAAGTAAATGCATTTCAAATGTAATAAAATATAGACACTGAATACTTACACAAATTCAACCTCATAAACCATTTAAAATTATGTAATAAGTGAAAAATGATAAAGCAATTGTAAAAATTGTTCGGTGCTTTTCCTTTCAGAAACAAATGACTACTTTTGTTCAGACACAAAGCGAAAAGTTAATTCAGTTAATAAAAACTTGATTGCAAGCCAAACCGGGTAAAGATGAATACTTGTAAATAATGAGAAAATACAGAGGAGGAAGATAATGCTCGAAGATCACAATCATGGAAGATTTATCACTATTGAATGATCTCTACAACTAAATATTGATTTTAATTTACTTTTAATAGACTCTTCTGCAAATAACCCTTTACACATGAGCTGAAAAAGTGCCTATTACATCTGCTACATAACTACTTTTATTATATCATAGATAAAAACTAAGGTAGAGGAGGACATAGATTCACAACATAATTGACCTTGGTATCTCCAAGCATTTCCAGTAGAACCACATAACTAGAAACCATCCTACTACGATAGAGATTAAAATTTTGGGACCTCAACCATAAATTGAGCTTTTGAAGTTTTCAGATTTATATTTGCTATTTAAAATGAAAGATTGTAACTATGAATTAAAATGGAAAAGAGAAGACCTTTGGTTAAGTAAGTTAAGGACTGGAGATGATGATGATGAACTATAATACAAATGAATGGAAGCTTTGCTAAGTTGAAAGCAAAAAGTTAGTCGAGTGTCTGTATTTGAATTTGTAAACTGTAATAAGTCACGCTCAATGATTTTCACAGTTGAAATCTATGTACTTCAGAGCTCAAGTCCCACAAGCTATTGACAAGTACCAGTAATATATTGGTTTTAAATTAACTATACCACACTTCTCTATAAAAATGACCCATCGAAGCTAAATTTTAACTGGCTTTAGTTCAAACTTGGTTTTTAATCTTGGTGTCTTGATGCTAAATCTTCCAAAATAAAATTGAAGTCTTTTAGTTTAGTTACAAAAGACAAATTAGTGTCACACACACAAACACACATTAAACTCTATATCAAAACCTTTTCATATTTCTAAAGACTAGGAAGACTAATGCAGCTGAAATACAACCCAATAGGGATTTTAATGTCTGAAGGCAAAAATAACTGTTTTCCAGACTAGGAATTTCTTTAAAGGAATTATGACAGGGTCTATATAATCTTTTTCATCCTTTCAACAAGAAAATAGAAAACTTAAAAAAGTTATGAAATTATTATTCATCTAAACAAATGTTGATTTCTAAACACAGATACAGTTTGAGATTTTATAGGAAGGAAAATTCAGACGTTGTGGACTATACTTTTCCAAGGAAATAATGAATTGTTTATAAGCAGGAATCAAAATGATGTCATTCGCTGATTTTGCTAGAAGTAGGGCTTCTTTCTACCCCAGGAATTCCAGGAAGAGAAACTCTAGCTAGAAGCTTACCTTTTCTTCTATGCCACTTACCCAATATAATAATATCAACACTAAAACTACAACAATTCAAAAGCAATAGCTAAACAAAACAAACTGAGGAATTATCTGAATAGTGGACATTTGTCTATTGACTAAATCACTGCCTTCCCAATCTGGTACTACAGCCATTATTTTGAGATTGCTGTCATAAATTGTCAGATCTGTAACATTTACCCACAATGATAAAATAAATAAAACTTTGAAAAATTCTAAAAATAAATAAAAAATTAACTAGATGAGCCACAGATCAAGACATGATTTGAGAAATGAGTCGTCAGTGAAAAACACCAGTTTATTAATCAACCAAAAAAAGTAGTTGCTTAAAATCTGTACAAGATAAATCTTCTAAATAATATCTTTTGAGAGTCCCTAATAATTTTGAAACAAGACAATTGTTCATATCTTTTACTATTTTGCTCTCAAGATTTCTTTCCTATAATTGGTTGAGACAGTTGACATCCCTCTTTTGCAAAATCTTCATATTTTAAAAAGGGGATGAAACCTTCCCAAACTATAAGCCCCAGTTGCTATGTTGCTATTTGGGAATTAACATCAGGAATATTGCACAAGATAATCTGAAGATCCTGTCTTCAGTGGCACAACAATGCTAATAATTCATTTCTCAGAAAGAAAAGTTTAACCATTTCATTACCATATTTCCAGTGAAATACACTGCCTATGATTTTCAATTAATTTTGAAAATAAGAATTTGGAAGGATTTAGTAAAATAACAAACTTTCTTGTTATTAAGTCAGTGTTTGGAACATAACTTTACAAAAAGTTCTTACATAAAATTATAATAGACGGTTTAAATTTAAATATGAACTCTTTAAAATGTTTTTTTTTGTTTTTATTTTATTATCATAGAACAGAAGCAGTTTCAGGCGGGTTGGCATCAAAAGGGTTAAACTTAGTGTGAATTTAAAAAGCATTACTACACATCTTCACACATTGTTCTATCCTACAAACAAAGTTAAACAGATAACCTTTTACATATTTAATAATACTTCCTTTCTAAAATGCTATATGCCACACCCACATAAAATAGGGTACATAGAGAATATGTATACATTAAGTAGCCTAGGAAGCAGAAGTAAGCTAATTTGTATAGTAGCAAGATGAGCTATTAAAAGTACTACTACTTCAGCATTAGCTTTCTAACAGACTACACCTAAATATTAATTTTATCTGATTCTTATCTAGAATACTACAAATAATGGCCATCTTTACAAGTATGGAAACAGTAAAGATAAAATTATATATGAAGGTAATTCAAGCAAAACATTTAAAACTTAGTAAACTTCTCTAAAAACATATGTATATACACACACGCACATATACATACATACATACACACACACATACGTATATATATACACATATATATATATACACACACATACATATATATACATGTATATATGCATACATACACACACACATACACATATATATACATACATACATATACACACATATATATATATACACATATATATATACACACACACATATATACATATACACACACACTAATGAATTAAGAATGACTACGAATTTCTCATTTAATCATTCTAAAATTTTAACTATATTACTCTTATTATTTAAAGATACAACAAACTAAGCATAATTTATAAAGTGGTTAATAATACCTTTCCACATAAATAAAAGCAAAAACTAGTGATTAGTTTACATGTATGAAATACTTAAATTAATCTGGCAAGCACTGCAAAGCCAAGAAGCAAACTGTGTTTATGGTGCAATTTTGATTCCCAGTTAATGACATCTCGCTTAACTTATACCCATCATGCCCTTGGGAAAGGTATCTCACATCTCCCCACACCCTTGAAATATAGGGCAGTAGTGCCCAATCAAAAGAAACCAATATTTAAATAATCTAAACTTAAACTGAAACAATTCAAAATATTTCATAACTGAAGCTATGCTAAACAAGACTAGGTGGGGGCTATGACGAAAACATCTGACATAAGTAAGCTAGTGTAGTAGTAACTATCTTGGAGAAGATACTTTAATAGTAGCCAGGCAGTGAAGACTGTAATCTTATACTAGTGTTTATAAGAATAGCAGATAAATGGAGCAAGTAGAAAATATGAGTTTCTAGAATACATTGCAAAGTTCTAACCACAAAACTGAGATCATCCATATCCATCTCCTCAAAGAGAGAATTAAAAATTAACCCTCTTGATACCAACCCACCTGAAACTGCCCTTGGTTCTATGATTTAAAAAAAACATTTGTTTTAAAGTGTTCATATTTAAATTTAAACCTATTATAATCTATGTAAGAACTTTTTGTTGTTATGTTCTAAACACCGACTTCATAACAAGATAGTTAGATATTTTACTAAATCCAACCCAATTCTTTTTTTATTTTCAAAATTAACTGAAAATCACAGTCAGTGTATTTCATTAGAAATATGGTAACAAAAGGGTTTAAATATTTGGGTTTTCAATAACACCTTTCATATTACAATATTCTTATAAAGTTTATACAAATCAAAGATGACGCCAATAAACTTTTTCTTGTTTGTTTCTGTTCTAAGTAGAAACCGAAAGTTGAATAATATTCTCCCAACACAAAACTCAAAAATAAAAAGTTTTGTTTTAGAACATTGCACAACTTCATTTCTACTTCCATCTCGAACCTTGTATGTTATCAAGTGTCTTGAAAATTGAAAAATAAAACCAATTCTAACTAAAATATTCATAGTCAAGTGATGAATATATTCTAAATAGTTGTAGGATTTTATTATTATTATTAGTAGTAGTAGTATTAAGGGTGGTGGATTGGCTAAATCGTTAGCACGTCGGACAGAATGCCTTGCAGTATTCATTCCGGCCCACCTCGCTATGGTTTCAAACCCCGCCGAGGCCAGCTTTGCCTTTCATCCATCTGGGGTCGATAAACAAAGTACCAGTCAAGTACTGGGGTAGATTTAATCGACTTACCCCTCCCCTAAGATTTCTGACATTGTGCCAATATTAGAAAGAATTATTATTATTATTATTATTATTTTTATCATCATTACTTGTGCACTGAGGCTGCTAAGTTGTAAATAAAAAAAAGGATTGACCAAAAAAAAAAAAAGTAATTCCGACATTTTAAAAAGTAATGTATACAATTAAAAATCTATTTAGAAAACATAAAATAGAGATTGATAAAATAAGTACCAGACTGAAATATGTACTTAGAACTTGGGACAGAGGTAAGAACAGCAAGATATTAGTGAAACCAATCAAAATAGACTAGTTCACACCTGCTTTCAATAGAAGCGGGGGGGGTCCAAGAATTCTGAAGTTTTTCTTACTTAACTTCTCAATTTTAGAAATTAATGGGGAGAAAATATCAATATTGGTTTCTTTTCACTAAATGCAAAGGACTACAATTATTTTAAGGGAAGAGAAATGGGGGATAAAACAACAAATTTGAAAGTCAGATCTAACTAGAAAGGAACAACTAAAACTAATGTAACTCAACTACTATTCCTATTGGCTATGCATAAGACACATTGAGAGAAAGAGAGAGATATGGAGATATTTTTAATGTAATATTTTTGGTCGAAATATGTTAACCCTACCATAAAAGTACAACAGAGGATAAGACATCTAACATTAAAATAACGTAGTCATGAAGTTTCCAACATTATATAACACACTCTTACTCTTATAATACTTTTCACTAGGCTAGGAACACTGAAGTTTTTCTGGAGTTAGTGTGTGCCACGGGGGGGGGGGGGGCATTAATCTTTTGTCCCTTCCTTCCTTCAATTAAAACCAGTATGTCAGCATGCTGTAAACATGTTGGTAAATAACCTAGTTTCATTTAATTATCTTTTTGTTTTAATATGGTCAACCAATATTAGTAAATTAATAACTTTTGCAATTAATTAACCAAAATAAGTTTTAGCCAAATACACAACCATTATTCATTCATTCAAGAAAGCGAGGCAAAGTTTTGCAACATTCCTTATAAAGTTTCCTACGCATGGTAGTATTCTTCCCGATTATTGAGGTTTTCCCTATTTCGGTGGATAGCTCAGCCACAGAAGGCAACCCTAACCTGAACCTAGATGATTCTTGGTTAATGTTATGGTTAGTTACGAAATTATACTTATAACTGGGGACTTCGTACTTCCGTACGACATTGTAGTTCATCTAGTGAAAGAGAAGCATTCAGATAATATACTTTTTCTTTTTTGTAAACTGTGCAAGAGAAAACAATATTAATTTTAAGCAACAAGGCATTAAAAAGGCTAGCAACTAAAAAAAATATGTGCAGAAAGCTTTAATTAACAACAGTGAAAGTAAAGCAGATAAACAATTTTTTTTACATAGCTAAAAATGGTAGAATGCAATGAAAATGTGTGGTCAAACCCCCCCACCCCCACCCCTCCAAAGGAGAAGAAGAAAAAGGGGGGGGGGGGCATATTTGATAATAGTTAAAATCAACAAATTGAACTCTCAAATATAATTTAACAGAAACTATCTCAAGTTATCAGAAATAGATTTAAATAAAATATTAAAATATCTTGAGGGTATGGAGGTAGGCAAGGTTTTCAGTTAGGGGGGGAGGAAAGTTATTGTCAGTTAAGAAGGCAACCAGAACTTTTTACATTCCCTTAGATACCATTTCAAAAACTAATCTAATACCCAGACTTAATATTGTATTCTAAGAAAATTCATGAATCTAAAATATACCAATACACTCTTTTGTACACATATGCACACACACACACATGCACATACACACACGCTTAAATTTTTATAACTTTATTCAAAATTAAGTGAGACTTAAAATATCCTATACCTACCTTTTTCGATGAGTTATTAGTTGATATAGAATTGTCGTTGTTATTGTTATTGATAGCAGAAATAGAATCTGTAGTTGTTGAAGTAGTAGTTGTAGTGGTAGTAGTAATAGAATTGTTATTTAGAGATGTAGTCGGGCTGTCCGTAGAAGAAGTAGGCATATTTGCCCATTCTTTGTATGCCGTAAGAACATCAACTTTCATTTTATACAAAAATTCCACATCCGTGACTATATGAAATTCTTTCACCAAGTACAATGTATTCCAACAACTTTTTTTAACTGATAAAATCTTTTCGTTCTGTTTTTGTTTTTGTTTGTTATTTTATAAGTTTTACTTCGTCCTTCCTAAATATTTGTTAACAACAGTAAACCAGAATAAGAATAGCTGTTCAACAGTACTCAAAAGGCAAAAAAGTAAATGGAAAGAATGTGTGTGTACATGTACATATGTTTGTGAATATATAAGGGCCAGCATGCAGATGTTCCAAAAGGAAAAACTGGGGGAGGGGGGGGGGTCAGCTTCCTGAATAGATGGAAATTAGTTTTCTTGTTGCCCCCTCCTCCAGTTAATGGAGGTTCTTTATAAGTTCTACAGTCTTGACTGGGCAAGAGGCAAAGATAGACTGGTAGCAAGTGAGGTAGCTAGCTTAGTCAATTCAGGCACTATTAGAATTGCAGAACACCAATAATTCTCTGCTAAAACAGGAGGGGGGGGGGGGCACAAAAGACTAAAAGTTGGTGAAACACATACATACACATATACAAAGAGAGGCAGAAATAGACACTCCCATTGCATACACTCATTTACTCTCTCTCTCACTCTCTCACAAGTGTAAATGTATATTTAGTAGTCAGCCCTGGTATCAGCTTGAATTTCATCCCTTATCACAAACATGTGCTACTGATGCTGGATAGAAGCTCCATAACCTTTAGTGAGCCAACCTAAAGTCTACATTCCACTACAAGCAGAGCAACTGATATGACGCAGAAAGAATTCACTTTTTTTTCTCTCTCTTCTATTCTATGCTGCCAGCATGATTTAAAAAAATATTAGTATTTGGTCCTAAAGAAACATTTTCTCAAGGATTCAATACTTTCTCAGGACACAATTGGAACAATAAGAGGTAAAATAGCGAAACTTTTTCCAAACACAAAACTTAATTTTATGAATTTCTTTTCAATTCAATGACATTTATTATATAACATTTCACCTTCTGGAGCTATTCTTTCAATACTTTAAATCCATTAATAAATTAATTAACCCCGATAATATTCAATTATTCTATTGTAAATTTATAATATTTCAAGCTTCTGCAGCTTTGTAAAATTAAAAAGTTCTTATTTTAATAAATGTTTTTTTATCACAGCTGGATTTTGTGTTTGTACCAAATACAGTTGCATAGACTTAGTGCCAGGCAGCAATTTCAATATGGAATATAATATTGGTATTATTCTATAAAATATCACAGGAAATCTATTTTAATTATTAAAAAGATGGATGGTTTACGAGTTATTAGTTTTTTCTTTTAAGTCACCAAGAAAAACTATTGAAAATTCATTAAAATACGAATCATCATTACATCACGATCTATTGTAATTAATATTTGTAAATATAGTACTCAAATTAATGAAAATTGCACATAAATCAGCTTATTTCAAATATAATGACTATCAAATGGTATGAGCTACAATATATTTTATGATGAATAGGGAATAAAATAAGGAAATATTTACTAAACAAATTAATACTTTTTTTTAATTTTCTGGAATAACATTTACTTTAAGCTAAAATACAAGATTATGGAAGTAAATAACAAAAAAATTACAAGTCAATAAAATATTATTATACAGCTGACTAAAATAGCTACAAAAATTGAAATGAATTTAAAGACTTGTTGATCAAAACAAACGGTGAAATCTAAAGGAAATATTTAATATTAACAGCTACCGAAATGTATCTGATAATACAAAAAGAGAATTAAGAAATGCTTTTTGGCAAAGGAATAAGTAAGTGCTATTAAAAATAATAGACATAGTTTTAATAAAAAACAAATATTTTAAAAAATAGTGCTCTTTCTTTTCTTTCGGAGGGGAACAGCAAATTATTTCAGCTTTATCTTAAAATACTAACCAAATTTTATCACAACAGCTAAAGAAGTAAATAATTAGTAGGAACTAGAGTGGTAAATTTGCTAAGCAGTATAGAAAGTTTTTCAAAACACAAGGACAAAATGCCACCATAATTGTTGTCAATCTTGTAGCTACTGTCACTGAAATTTCGAGACAAATGGAAGACAACGGGTGGCTTATCAGGGAAAATGCCACAATATACATTGCTTGATTTGATCAGTTGTTCACAGTAGCTGCAGCCTGTTAACCAGTTGTTGCAGCCATGTTTAAGGTCAATGGCTCTCCCACATACAAAACAGTTCTGTAAAGTGATGTTAAAAGAGAAAATGCAATCAAGCTCTACCACCATCATTGGATGGTGGTGTGCTGTTGCAGCTGTTAGGACAACAAAAGCTTTAATACTGATACCGTTGGCCCTTAGCTGATTCAGGCATATAAAATCAGTACATTTCCAAATCCAAGTACGTAGCTTTTTTCCTATCTTCCAAATACATACAGTCTGATCATTCTCTGCAGAAAGAGGAAAATATTACACCGAAAGCCAGGAAGATGACAAGAGAGCTACAAAGCAAGTAGTTGTTACAGAAGCAGCAGCTAGCCAGCCAACCAACCACTCTTACTACTACCATTAGTCCTACTACCAATGTGTTATGGTGGTTATTGAAACAGCAGACTACTGTAGTAAATAAAGTAATGGTAGCTGCTGCTAAGATTTCTATTGCTGCTACTGCTGCTGCTACTGCTGCTACTACTACTGCTGCTGCTGCTGCTACTCCCACCACTATAGAATAAAGATGACATTGATGACTCCAAAATCAGCAGCTGGTAAAGGAAGTGGAAAAAAAGGGTTGGTACATTACAATGCTAGACATTCAAATCTATACTCATTGCAACAATTAATTGTGTTGAGAATGAATTTTTTCACTGGAAACCTAAAATTTTATAAAATTATTCAACTGAAACATCAAAAATAAATATCATTGATTAAACAGAGCAAATAATATTACTATCATTCATTCATATTGATGCTGATTTCAATTGTAAGACATTTTTAATATCAATTCTAATCAGTGAACTGAGAAATAAATAAATTTTAATTTAAAAAAAAATTTTTTTTTGAGAAATCATTGAAACAAGAAATGGACAGTTAAATAAGTAAGCTCAATGTCATTTGGAAGGGATAATTATTAATAACTGATGAAGAGAAAATCTAAAAGCTGATCCCCATTTACCTAAGAAAGTGTCATTTGAAGTAAAGAGCAAAGAACAATGTCTCTTGTTTTTTGCCTTTTTTTAAATCTTTATTTTTTTTTTTATAGTGAATATGAAGATGTATCTTACCTGCTCCTGTAAATTTAGATAATAGAAAGCAAACTAAAGCTTACTACTATCATCATTCGGCACAGAGAAGTAAAAACAAAATGTTTATGACTTTTTTTTTTTTTAATTAAAAAAAAAAAGACTCAAACCTAACAGGCAAAGTCAGGTTTAAATCCTCGCATGCACCGCTTTCAATTAAATTAGGTAGATTCTCTTAGTCAGACTATATAATAAATGTTGTCAGTGTTGTAGAATTAGACAAAGAAACCAAATAGAAGTTCACTTCTGGTGAGATAATTAGCAATAATTATTGTTTATTATAAGAACTTTAGAATGGGGTTTATATAAAAGTTCTCAGGATACTTATTTAGTGGGTTTGCATAACCCAGTGATGTTGTTCAAGTAACAAGATAAGTCTATGGATTTTCTTTTTTGACCCCTTCATTAAAAATTGGTTTCTGACAATTGTACAACATGACTAACATGGGGGGGTTGGAAGGAGGTGGAAAAAAAAAATAGGAGTAAAAAAAAAAACAAAAAAAAAATGGGATCTACATATTCTTCTTACGTGCTATAGGATGCAAAATGGAACCAACCACTTAACTGTTAAGTTCAGTCCATTTTGCGGGAATTTATCTATAATATATATATATATATATACATACATATTTTTTTTAAATATATAAACTAGATTGTTAATGAAATTAAAGTTGGAAATTGTAAATATCAGGAATATAGATTGAGGGTGGGGACTGGACAGAGAATAAATAAATAAATATATAAAATAAATAAAAAGCTTAATGTTTAAAGAGCTATGAAATAGCTCTTTAACATTGATATGCTTTTTGGTAAAGTTTCTGGATGGGTTGGGGGCCCAGGGTAGCGTAAGATTTGTTTTCCTGATCAATGTTGATTACCTATAATAAATAATTAAGAATACACAATAGTTCTGTCTACTCACCCGACTTGACTGGGAACTGTATGATGGCCGGTGATGCCGGTAACTTCTACGATACTTCTTTCGTTTGTAGGATCTGCTGTGTCCACTGCTTTCATGTGAATGGTAATGACTGCTGTGATCAGAATCATGGTAGCTGTGACGACTTGAATAATTTGTACGGTCTGGACTATAGGAATTTTCGTCTGAATGGACCCTGTCACGATGATGATAGTGATGATGATGCCGCCGTCTTCTGCGATCAGGGCTAAAATAAAATTAAAAAAATAAAATGATTAAAAGCTCATAATCACTTTGATAGCATATTTATTCCAATTAGGGCTTCTCTCCCAGGAATTCCCAGGAGAGAAGCCCTAATTCCAATCAATGTGATTGAATCAACAAAAAGGTTGCTCTTGTTTAGCCACAGGTCAGACCTGATTCAGAGTTATATGCAAACACATTCAAGCTCCAAAATATATCTAGGGTATATATTATATATCCTTCAATTTTTTTAAAGACAGTAGGGTGCAATATGAGAGATTTTGCTATTATTTCTAGTAGGTCAAATGTCCATGTAAAAGCTTTGTCTTTGGCTCAACAACAAAAACAGTAGGTATAATTAGTGTCAACACTACTATACAACATACTCTTTTCTGCTTTTTAATCTCTGATACTTAAATCACACTGATCTTCAACTTCTCCCTTTCAAAACAGATGGTGTCCTACATGAGCTCTTCATCAAAAGCTCCCTTCACTCCCAACCACACCTAGCCTGGGACCTCCAAATGTGTATGCCCAAGCTTGCCACATATGACCCTCTTTATCCCACACCAGTCATAACCGGCCAAAAATCCTAGTTCCACTTTGCTGATCACTTTAACTAACTACATCAACCTTATCTGCATTGTTTGTAAACTCTACAATGCACTATATATAGGTGAAATGGGGGGGCATCATCTCTGTGACCACTTCTGGGGACATCTCAATGTCTATAACAATGACCAGAGCACCTGCAAATCTACAGCCCAACATTTCAGTTCATCAAGCTACGGAAAGTGGAGAAGGATTGGGTGTTAACCAGTGAAGGGGGGTTGGACTATAGAAGTGGGTAGAAAGCAAGGTATATTTGTATAGAAGCAAAAAAAAAACTGTACACATGTGTATGCGTGCATATACCCATGAACACAAACAAAAAATGTAAAAAAAACCAACAGGGGCCCAAAGAGGAAAGAGTGGATGAGTAAAGGGTTGTGGTTAGAAAAAGTCAAAATGTTTGTTGATTCTGGTAGAAGTAGTATCAAGAGTGAAGATGAAATACCCCTCTTTATGTTTGCAGATGTGAGAAGATCTGAATGAGATGTGTACCTATTTGCACCAGGCAACAAATAACAATCCATCAATCACCTTGCGAAAGATAAATGGGCACAGGAGACTGGATTTGCCATAAAAACCACCTGCAAGCAATGGTTGTGTGGCTAAAAAGTTTGCTTTGCCACCACATGGTCCCAGGATCTATCCCACTGTGTGGCACCTTGGGCAAGTGTCTTCTACTATACCTCGGGCCGACCAATACCGTGCGTGTGAAATTGGTAGACAGAAACTGTATAGAAGCCTGTCACATATGTATATGTGTATGCGTGCGGGTGTGTTTGTCCTCATGAAGTCGTTATTGTTGACATTGCTTGGCTATCGGTGCTCTCGTTTGTTTACAACCCGTGTATAACAATAGGCTAGTAGATTAGCTGTTCTCAACGGTTAAAGATCCGTGGAAAAACGGACGTAAAAACAATGATGATGATGATTCTCTATTAAAATAAATCTTCATTGTGTTAATCTCACTTTGAAATGGCATAGTCTTATTTTGAAATCATTAATCTCACTTTGAAGTAGTAAGGTCTCACTTTAAAGTGACATGTGCTGGTTGTTTTAGCAACGGATTAAAAAATTTTCAATGAATAATTTATATTTGAAAGACTTAAAAATAATCAAAAACAAACATTCTAGATTTTTGTATTTAAGAGAAAGATCTGATGGAATAAGAGAAATTCTTGAGAAGAGTCTATCTCTCTTCAAAATCAACAGAAATACAGCATAGTCAAGGGAGACCAACATGTGGAATATTTCGGGAAACTTTTGAATGGTAAATTATATCAACAATTTCACGCATGTAGCATTTAGTTTTAGAGCCACAGCTGAAACATTGCATATATATACACACACTCCAAAACTAGTAAACACCTACTTTACAGATTAAGTTTCAGTCTTGGATAATCGCTATGTACCACAAAAAATAGACTCACAGGCAGATTAAGTATGCGCGCATGTATGTATGTGTGTGTGTGAGTGTACATGATTACATCTCAACATTACAGGTATCAATTTCCTCCTAAGCCATGCACACCTTTATATCTGACGGCACTTAAGTACTATTGTTACTGAAGAAACTACCTTCCAAATGGTAAACAAATATTCTTTAACCCTTTTGATACCAACTCGCCTGAAACCACCCCTGGTTCTATCAGTATCATTTGTTTTTAAGTGTTCATATCTAAATTTTAACCTTTCATTATAATTTTATGTAAGAACTTTTTGATAGGTTATGTTCCAAACACCAACTTAATAACAAGAAAATTAATTATTTTACTAAACCCCTCCAAATTCTTGATTGTTTTCAAAATTAATTGAAAATCATAGACAGTGCATTTCATTAGATATATGGTAACGAGTGTGTGTATGTATACTTGGAGAAAATCACCCATCCCTACAAACTGGTCGGCTTTTACTCAGCACCACAACTCCTGCAAGACCATCATCCAAACCACAAAGAGATGCTTCCAACAGCAAAAAGACACAATCAATACACCTAAGAAAACATTATTGCACTCCACCTTTTAACATGAACAATATGCAACAACATCCCTCGTGGTCACTACAAATGCTAGGCCTTATCACTACTGAGAATCTTCCCTAGCAAATGCACACCATCAACATAGCAAAGACTGGCCTTCCTCTTCAGAGCCAGAAAGTATTTCAGCCTCCAACTAACCCTCTATGAAGCTCAGGCGAGACCCACAATGCAGTACTGCCACTACTACACACACACACACATCCTAGACCACATCCAAAGAAAGGCCACTAAGTCACTCTACCAACACACACCAACCTCTAGCGCTACTATAGTGGGCTCTGCTCCTCGGAACTGACTGGTCTCATGCTACTTCCTCTCATCACCCATAGTGTCTCTACCCAGTCCTTCCTCCCCAGAACGTCATCCTTCTGGAATTCCCCCCTGCAGCTGTCAACTTCCAACTCTTCAAGACGAACATTAACCAAATCCATCTCAACAATCTCAGACGGTCTGCAAATATCATGAGCACAGCCCCTTCCTCCAGACAAATCCAATAAAAAGAAATTGAAGAAAGAAAAAAATCCCAGCATAAAACTCACAGAGGACCAGAACTAAATTAAACATACAACAAACTACAAGACAAAAAACCCAAAGGTATCACCAATATTTCCCAACTGAAGTCCCCCAGCTCTAACAACAATCTTGCTACTGTAACAAAACAACCAACATACCAACGAGGGAGCCTCTCTATGTGGTTACTCAGTTTGCTAGAAATACCCGAATCTCCCTCAAATCACACCCAACCGTTTTAGAAAAGGAAAGACACATTCCATAATGTAGTCCTAAATATACAACGACGAGACAACACAGGGTCGAGGGGGCTCTATAGTCATGTCTTGGACATGACCTCTGTAGTGTTGGTGCCACGATAAATGCACCCAGTGCACCCTGTGAAGTGTCTGGTAATTGTTCGAAGACAACACAGAGTCGAGGGGCCTCTATAGTCATGTCTTGGACATGACAACCTCTCTAGTGTTGGTGCCACGATAAATGCACCCAATACACTCTGTAAAGTGTTTGGTGATGGGAAGGACATCCAGCTACAGAAACCATGCGAGGCGTGGTCCCTCAACCCGTCTAGGAGAGTGGTGACTCCATTCAGAATTGATGCAGCCTGAAATCACCTGCCCAACCCATGCCAGCATGGAAAACAGATGTAAAATAATGATGATGATGTTCCTTGCCCGTGAGGAGTCTGGCTGATGATTATCTCTATCCAAGCTCTTGCACACAACACATCTACACGCCTCTGTTCAAGCACATCTACAATTTCACAAGACCTACCTTTTATCATGCCAACATTAATTGTGGCAGCTCTGAAGTTTATAACCTGATAGGAAGAGGTATGGGGTGGTGGCTTGATATTTGCAGTCTGCACCTGAAATGAGTGTTTGTGTATTTGCTTGTGGAAGTCTGCAGGCTCTTACACATCGTCAATGTTTCCACAAAAATGAATTGATACTACCTTCATCACCATTATTATTACTATCATCACCTAACATCAATAATGTAATGTATTGGGCCACACGTGACATGTCCAGCTGATCATTCTGATAACCCTCAATCCTAGATACTAGTTATGATAGGCTACACTGCTATTACAGTAGCAGATTGTTACCAATACAATACAAACATGCGAATAATATATATATATATATATTTAATCCGATCCAGTCTCCTATTACTCCGGTGTTTCTCTGACGTGTTGTTGGTTCTAGAATCGACAACATGTTGGAGAAACTCCGGAGTAATAGGAGACTGGATTGGATTAAATAAATATTATCACACTCTACTATGGTATTGATTACTTTTTCCCCAGTTTGTTACTTTTGACGGATATATATATATATATATATATATATACATATATGTGGAAGAAAATTAGGCGCAAAATATAAACAAATGAAAACATACAGATATACCCCTCGTCAGCTGCCATCTGGTGGGTTTTTTCTCTTGCAATTTCAGTACTTAAAGACGACATTATTGCCTAGCCACCAGTGTACCAGTAGAAATGAATAATAGTCTAGTAAGGAATTAATGCAATAGGACAAGACAATGAACAATAAACATAGTAGACGTTTAATGACGGAGACAGACAACACAAGGAAAATTGACTTTTGACGGATACAGGACAAAACAGAGAACATTAAGTATAAAGAGAAAAAATAACATACACAAATACACACACACACACACACACACATATATATGTGGCATGGCATGACACACACACACATATATATATGGGCATGGTATGACAACCTTTCTAGTGTCAGTGTCACAATAAAATGTACTCAGTACACTCTGTAAAGTGAAGACGTAGGGTAGAGAGGGCTCTTTAGTTGTGCATGACAACCTTTCTAGTGGTGGTGTCACGATAAAATGCACTCAGTACACTCTGTAAAGTGGTTGGTGAGAGGAAGGGCATCCAACCATAGAAACCTACAAGCGAGATGTGAGCCATTGACCTGTCTAGGAGAGTGGTGACTCCAATCAGGAATCGGCGCGGGCCGAAATCACCCGTCCAACCCATGCCAGACATAAAACGAAGATGATATATATATATATATACACACTCACATAAATATACCAATAGACCTTAGCCTTAGATATGATATGCTACACTACTGAAACTGATAGTACAAAACTGATAATACAAAACAGACAATGCAAATATATATACTGCAGGAGGATAACAATACAATACATTGGTATACTAACACGTATACAAATCCCTCATCTATTCCTAGTTTTCTTAGCACTCACCAGATAACAGATCATGGAAGCCTGTCAAAGGCCTTCTACACTTCAACAGATGCTAGATAGAGGGGTTCATTCCTAGCTAAGTACTTCTCCTGCAGTTTTCTGACAAGGAAGATGGCATCGGTAGTACCTCTCTTCCTGGCACAAAACCAAACTGTATCTCATCTAGTCTAACTATCTTCCTAATTAATTGTGCTATAACTCTTTCTGTAACTTTCATGAACTGGTCCAGTAGTTTGATTCCTCCTCCCCAGTGCATCTCCTTTGCCTTGTAGCAGTTAACAATGATGCTGCTTCACCAGTCGTTGGGTATGACACCTCCCTGTATTACTTGATTGACTATACAAGTGATTAACCCATGCCCTACTCCGCCTGATACTTTAAGCATCTCAGTGACTATTCCTGATGGGCTGGCTGCTTTACCTGCCTTCATACCATACTGCTGTCAACTTGGATGGCTGGTCCCTATGTTCGGTGTCTGTACTAGTTAGTGTGCCATTATCATTACGTACTTCTCCCCCACGACATCTCGATTCTCCCTTACAAACTGCCTTGCAATTCGGAATACCTGTGGTTTTGTCAGATCAAATACGGACAAATAAAGAAAATATGTTTATTAAAAAGTACAAACCATGACTAAATAAGCTATAACATATCGAACAGATACATTACACTATTGTAGTTCACACTCTCACACACAAACACATAGGCAACCATATACACACATTCATACAGATACATAACTTACTGACACCCGCATACAAGCAAGTAATCTATTTTTCTATTTTTAGCTATTCTGACTGCCTGTTGTTGATACTGTCACATGACACATTCACTGGATTAACACAGCCTTGACTTTTGGCGCAATTATCTGTCACGTGACCCAATACACAGATATAATGCACGATTGTTATTCATACTGTGACATGACACACTCACTGGACTAACACAGCCTTAACTTTTGGCGCTATTATCATTCATACAACCACATGACGCTAATATACGGACGTCACGGGGAACTGACAAAACTCTATGCCTGACCTCGTGAC
The DNA here is from genome assembly GCA_027124095.1 of Muusoctopus leioderma. Lineage (NCBI taxonomy): Eukaryota > Metazoa > Mollusca > Cephalopoda > Octopoda > Octopodidae > Muusoctopus > Muusoctopus leioderma. The sequence goes on along the minus strand of JAOPJM010001604.1, from coordinate 4,732,334 downwards.
CATCTTCAACCAACCAAACTGTATCTTAACTGATGGCAATTTGAGCTATAATCTCCCCATAAAAAGGAGCGAATTTTCAAACTCTGGTTAGAGTCGAGACAAATACATCATTACTTGTGACGCACTACTTGTGAAAATCATAAAATTGTGAAACTGGTTAAGTAAATGAAAATACATCTTCTTCAAGACTCCAGGTGCATTTTCAACTTCTTTTCTTTATATGTGTATATATATATATATATATAGTATGTGTAGGTGGGTTGTGTTGCTCACTTGTTACAGATGTAAGCACTCGATGCTGCGTATCCGGCTATCTGTATTTCATATATACAGAACTCCAATTCCGTATATGTATCCAGGAACTTAATACCAAAGCAGAGTATTATAAAAATTCACGATAAGATAATATTTCAATATAACATATTTATTTCTATTCAATCGCTACATATGTTTCTTTACTCCAATAGCTGCACTTCTCTTTAGTTGCATCCCGAGGAAATTAATGCAACTTCCTCGCATGCATGCATCTTCTTTGCAGTGCGATTGTATTACATTATTGTTGTGCCTCTTGCTTGGAAAGTGACTGTGGGAAGAGAGGTGGTGGTGTTAAACCGGGTGACGGATTAAGTCTACCATCCAAAGTATGCCACGGCAGGATTTGAACTCAGAACGCAGAGAGCTGGAATAAATACCACGAGTTATCACTTCCGACGCTCTAACGATTCTACCAGACCACCGCCCTGAGACTGGTAATTTTATTAATCTACTCCGAAAGGGTGAACGGCAAAGTTGACCTTGTTGATATTCGAATTCAGAGCGCAGTGAGCCGGAACGAATACTGTCGATTCACCGACTAATGGGGGTTCTAGAGATAAAACATTATTTAGATTTCATAAAGATTATCGAGGATCCTGGGCAGATTGTTACATTACGAGGTCAGCTTCTCAACAGAATCAGTGGGAGCTCAAAATAGAGGAAATAAAAAGTAGCTGAAGACATCTCAAAGATACGCAACCTCGTCTTATTTGTAGAGTGGGGATGTGATAAGAGTTGTAGTGGCGTGCAAGGAGGGAAGTGAAAGAGCCCGCAAAACAGTCATCCAATAAGAAGACAATAAAAACTACAATGACATGCAAAACAAGAACAAAAGCAAGAACAAGAACAACGACAACATCAGCAACAAACACATGCGCAACAACAACAACGACGACAGCAGCAACAAACACATGCGCAACAACAACAACAGCAACAACCACAAGGGACGTAGTCGTCGTACTCCACTGAGTATGCGTAAAACAAAACACAAAACACATATTCAGTCGTAGGTACGTCCCTTACGCCAATGTGGATTTAGCCATACGAGAGCGATACAATTAGTACTGCGCAAAGTACCGGGGTCGATATAATCAACTAAATCCATCGAAGGGGAGCCCCAGCAATGGCCATAGTCTAATGACTAAAACCAGTAAAAAAAAAATTGAAATAAGAAGAAAAAAGAAAACAGAATTAGCAGCCTAAATTTAATGAAGTTTCGAAACTGTAATGCAATGATCACCAGTTCAAGAGACATCATGCTGTTCAACAACATTCGCACGTATACTCGTTCGCTAAATTTTTCTCTTTCTCATTCTCTCTCTCTCTCTCTCTCTCTCTTTATATATTTAT
>JAOPJM010001604.1:4714431-4724469 GCA_027124095.1 Muusoctopus leioderma | reverse complement strand
AGCATCCGACCGTAAAAATTCTGCCTCAATAACTCTCTCCATCCAACCCATGCTAGCATGGAAAAGCGGACGTAAAAAGCGATGATATGTATGTATGCATGTGTGTGTGCATGTGTATGTATGTGTGTGTGCATGTGTATGCATGTGTGTATGCATGTGTGTGCATGTGTGTATGCATGTGCATGTGTGTATGCATGTGTGTGTGCATGCATGTGTGCATGTGTGTATGCATGTGTGTGTGCATGCATGTGTGTGTGTGCATGTGTGTGTGCATGTGTGTGCATGTGTGTATGCATGTGTGTGTGCATGTGTGTATGCATGTGTGTGTGCGTGTGTGTGTGCATGTGTGTGCATGTGTGTATGCATGTGTGTGTGCATGTGTGTATGCATGTGTGTGTGCATGTGTGTGTGCATGTGTGTATGCATGTGTGGGTGTGCATGTGTGTGTGCATGCGTGTGTGCATGTGTATGCATGTGTGTGTGCATGTGTATGCATGTGTGTGTGCATGTGTGTGTCCATGTGTGTGCGTGCATGTGTGTGTCCATGTGTGTGCGTGCATGTGTGTGTGCATGTGTGTGTGCATGTGTGTGTGCATGCATGTGTGTGTGTGCATGTGTGTGTGCATGCATGTGTGTGCATGTGTATGCATGTGTGTATGCATGTGTGTATGCATGTGTGTATGCATGTGTGTATGCATGTGTGTATGCATGTGTGTGTGCATGTGTGTATGCATGTGTGTGTGCATGTGTGTGTGCATGTGTGTGTGCATGTGTGTATGCATGTGTGTGCATGTGTGTGCTTGTCATCGCTTGACACAGTTTGTCGCTGAAATTGGTTGGTGACGTTTGTTTACATCTCCAAATAACAAAATGCCTGGCCGTTTGGTAGTTCAGTGGTGTGTTTCCATACTTAATCAGTATGGTTGGTGACAGGAAGGGCATCTGACTGTAAAATGCTGCCTCAAGAAATTCCATGCTGGCATGGAAAAACCGACATAAAAACAATGATGATATCTAAAAATTGAAAATACTTGTACTTTTAGTTTGTTCAGCTCAACAAAATAGGAAGTTTTAAAACAATCAGATAGTTTTATTACATATTTTGAAATTCTTACGTAATTTTTCGAATTTTTATTATTTATTTATTTTTATTAAATTTTTTTCTTTACAAAAATCAAAATTGATTTGTCTTGATTTAAAAACATTCAGTCTTTCAAAAGACACACTGGGTAAAATAAATACAGAAGAGATAAAGAATAAATTTTTAGAAACAATCCAAAAGTTAATCTGAGAAAAGAAAATGTAAGACAGTGGTTTTTATATTCTTGTTTTTAAATATTAGAACATGTTAAAAACAATTTTAAAAAATTTAATAGACTTCTTGATGTGCTTTTAGTATTAATCTATAAATTCTTGAAGAAATTGACAGAAATAGTTTTGAAATTGGAATAATTTTCATCATAGGCTTTAGAATTTATTGGTTCGAAAGCCTCTCCAGATAAGTTAATTTTTTGCTAATCTCAGATGTCACAAGCAGGGAATCACAGCCAGTTAAGTTGATAAGTATCAACATTCTGGTCAGAGGGTTCACCATTTATATCATGTTACTAGTACTGCAGTGCATCTATGGCTGAAAATCTTAATTCCCAATGGTTCAGCTCACCTACTGTAAATAGACAGTGGCAGCACTGTATAAACAATGAGTGTTTCATTAGCTTATAGTGCTGTGTTCAAATATTCTTATAACTATACAGTCTGGATAGGGATGAGCTCTACCAGGCTGACTTGTCCTACATAAACTATATGAAAATGAAGTCTCCAAGTGGTGCCACTATGACGCAATGGATTACAGGATGCAGATTTTCTTAGTCCGCCAGAGTAGGAGCTGTATGGATCAGTGAGGAGCTCCTGATGGGACCACTCATAAAATTATGTTTTGTTCCTGTTTGAGATTGTTTCATTTAAATCTCACCACTGGTATCCTTGTAAAACCTTCAATAGTCCCTAAAGACATTAAAGCAGGTACTCAACTCCAGCTTCATAGCATTAAGCAAATGAGAAATAAATCTTGTCCAGTATAAGATGACAGTCTGACATGTAAGATTTTCAGAAGATCTGGTACCTATTCTAGACAGGTAGGTAAGCTGAGGCATGAAGAATTAAGTGCATGGTTTAAATACACAATGAAACACATGCAGAGGATTTGAACTCAACCGAATAGCTGATAGTTCAATACCATATGCACTTGATGATTCCACAGTCACATGAACATCACAACTTGCCTATAAATCTGTGACTTCTATTTATGTAATTTATTAATTTAAAAATATAAATGAAGCAATTATGTTTGCTTTTGTAAAATCATATTAGTCCTTACAGTCTTGAATCAGATTCATCACACTGAACATACACGCACACATACTCTGAAAATACACTGAATACACTCTTTCATCACACTGAACATACACTGAATACACTCGTTCATCACACTGAACATACACTGAATACACTCAATACACTCGTTCATCACACTGAATACACTCGTTCATCACACTGAACATACACTCGTTCATCACACTGAACATACACTCGTTCATCACACTGAATACACTCGTTCATCACACTGAACATACACTCGTTCATCACACTGAACATACATTGAATACACTCGTTCATCACACTGAACATACACTGAATACACTCGTTCATCACACTGAATACACTCGTTCATCACACTGAATACACTCGTTCATCACACTGAATACATGTTCATCAAACTGAACTCACATGTTCATTACACTGAACCCACATGTTCACCACACATGTGTATTACACTGAACACACATGTTCACCACACTAAACTCATTCATCACACTGAACACATGTTTATCACACTGAAAACATACATTAATCACACAGAACCCATTTATAAATTTAAGAAAATGGAGAAAAAAAATAGGTATTTATCAAAGTGAACCCAACCAGGCAAAGTGTTGACAATTTGTGCAAAGTTTAGGCAATAACTAATAGTAATTAGAAGTTTTTAAAATATTTTCCAATCATATAAACTTTATGAAATTCAGACAGTTTAGTAGAAATGGAACTTTACACATTAATGTGTTTTAGATAATTTCTGTTGTTTGCTTTTCAAAGATTCTTCATGTAATTTATAAAAAAAAAAAAATTTTTTAAATTAGTTCCAATAAATCTTTCTAATATTTAAAAAAAGAAAAATGTTTAAATCTACCAACTGGCCCTGACATATTTCTTTTCAGAGTAAATAAATAAATTTTAAGTCGTTGTTTTCCATGATTTTCAACCTCAAAGTTTGCCATAAGGAAGAACAAATAGAATTTTAATTTTCTCTTCATTATAGATCAATTCTGATCATTTAAATTACAATATTCCACGGGAATTTAGCTTTTAATCAGATTTTCTGATCCATTATTCCGGATTTTAATTAAAAAGTGATTCCTTGAAATGTAGTGATAAAAAAAAAAATAAAAAAATTAAAACTCAAAGATATTTAGCCAAAATTTACAGGGGAAGCACCTAAAACTTTTAACGGTCAAGAATATTCACAATAATGCCCACAGCCTCGCGGGCATTGTTTATTTTCTTGAAACCAATCCATAATGTGTTGAAGGTGGCCACCGTGAGAACAGCCTTGACACCAAACAAACAGTCGTTTGACAGGTTGATAACTAAAAAAAGAAGAAATGCCATAAATGATGGAAATATTCATTATGTTTATTATTTATCTTACGTAAGTTTAGTAAATAAAATCAATAGCTAGAATATTTTAACCAGAGATATTCAGAAACGTGTTATTAGCAGTATTAGCTTCAGTGGAAGAGAGAGGATAGGAATTGTAATGTGTATATCTATCCAAAGATGTTTAAGTGAAGCGGAATAGCTACAACTGAAAATTAAAAGCAACCATGGATGTGATCACTCACCACAAATCCAATAAAGAGTAATATTTTTTTTTAATTTGATGGCAGTGACTTAGCAGCAACAGTAGAGCACCGGACTAAATGCCTTGCAGTGTTTAGCTGCATGCCCTGATGTTCAGAATTCAAATTCAGTTAAGGTCAAAAACATAAGTACCAGTAATGCATTGGGCTTCAAAAGAACCAATACTTCCCCAACATAATGGCAGTGGAAGTGACAGAGGCAATATTACATTGGATAAAATGTATTATCTTTAGGTTCTCAGTCCAAATTTTATTAGGGTCAACTTTACCTTTCATCTATCCAGGGTTGATAAAATAAATACTAATAACAGATTGCAGTTAACTCAATCATTACATCCTTGCATTTGTTACCAAAGATCAGACCCCCGCCCCTTTCTGCATATCTCTATTTATTTTTTAGTCTACTCCTTTTCATAATGCTAATCAATTTCCTTCTCGTTACAGTTATAATCCCAATTGATTAAAAACTATTTTCGGTTCGCCACATTAAGTATGGTATATCTTTTTTATGCAGAAGGCACTCTTGGGAAATTTTCCAATGTTACTATAAATTATTGGTCTAGTGTTTAACTCTTAACATCCTGTTCAAAATGTTCTATGACCTGTAATGATTGAGCAGAAAATGACTAAAAACCGGTTTTTGCAGCTTATTTATTATGAATTTTACAGGTAAAAAACACAGGTACTTGAGGCATTTTTCACATAAAAATAGTTCACTTTCACCGTATATAATAGTTCAATGACTCATATCAATTTGATGATGCAGTACCGTGTGGAACCGTGTCCTACAGGATGTTAAGAGTTAAACTCAATCAGATTGAGCATCCATAGACCAAAAGCAACAAGATGCTCAGATAGCAATAAATAAATTAGTGTGCAGATAGCATAATTACTGGGTTTGAGAGGATGGAAAAGGTTTAGGTACTATTTCTGTTTGCAACAGAATATTTCACTTCTATTGATATTAACTCATAACATCCTGTTAAAAATTTTCTAAGTCCTCTAATTATTGAGCAGAAAATGCAAAAAAACAAGTTTTTTGCAGCTTATTTATTATGAAATTTACAGATAAAAAACACAGGTGCTTGAGGCACTCTCACACAAAAATATTTCACTTTTACCAAATATATTGTTCAATGATTCATATAAATTTGACAATGCGGTACCGAGTGGAACCGTGTCCGACAGGACGTAAAGAGTGCAAGAATAGATTATATAAAGTATAAGGTAAAATCTGGAATCAAAGGAAAATGGTGGTGGTTTGTGTCGGCAAAAGTAATCCATAGGAGAGAGTTCATAGAAGAGTTTGATGAGTTCACTGCAATTGCAATTATTTAACTCTTCTTTGAACACATAAGGCAGGGAAGGTCTCAATCTTTTTGGCATCACCACCCACTTTCACATTGAAAATTTTTCCATTGCCCACCTGTATAGTGAATATTCAAAAGGATACCAAAAAATTGTTAACTCTTACAAAACAATAAAGGTATTCTTTCAGTATTGGTACATTATAATTGAACGTCACATTCCGTACATTAGTTTCATACATTGTGTTTAATTTTGTAATTTCAATTCACTTTCATTATTGTACTTCTGTTGTCTTTAGTCTTGCTAAATACAGATCAGATAATTTGTTGAGTATATATATATGCAAGAGTTTCTTTGGTGACAAATGAACAAGTACCCTTTCTTTGATCTAATTTTCTGTATAAGACATTATTATAACGTATAAATAATGTATCTAATACTTTATGTTGTTATCTTTTAGTGCTGACTTTAATACTTAAAACCCTCTACTACCCACCAAAATTTCAAAATGCCCCACCATTGTCTCCACATTTGCTCACTTCCCACCCAAGAGTTGAAATCACCCACCAGTGGGTGATATTGCCCAGGTTGAGAAACTCTGATATAAGGTATAAATAAGAATGATGATGCTATGTCAGTGAACCATCAGCAGATCTATGGAATGGAAAAGTTAAACTTACAGCAAAAGTTGTGTGAAAGCGAGCTAATAAAACTAGTCATTATAAGACCATTGCCAATTATACAGGAAAGAGGGTTTCACTAATATGGACAAGAAATATGAATGGATGATTGCATGAAGTGAAAGGATACTCTACATTGGAGTTTTAAAGTAACTAAGCTATAAAGTTGACTTGACCTGTTGGAGTTGTAATGTAGACTGCGGAAAATCTGAAGGGGTTAAATCAGGGATCTCACAGATAGAGCCGTTTTGAGCTGCTTGGAAAGATGCTGTATTACGGATCTATCAAACCCATGATAGTACTGAAAAAGTGATGACAATATGATTAAATTCTTTGGGTACTTTCCAATTGTTTTTACTAAAGGATTAGGTTAAGTTAGGGTTAGTACAAAAAAATTGGCTGTCGATAACAGGAAAGTACCATTCTTTGTGTTCCTGGTATGCTGAAAAATCACGTGGGACAAACAAAAACCCTGTAAAAAAACACTTTCTATTAACCGATACAAATACGATTTTTTTTTCTAAACTAAAAATATTACTTCAAGACATTGGGGAGAAAATTGGGGTTTTATTAGGCTATTTAGGTTAAAGCGTCGCGAAATAAAAATGTAATATTTTTTAGATACCGTTAAAGGTTCTTCCTTGTGAAGCATTGACATAGTAAGTTACGTTCTCATGTAAAGGTGCCTTAAGTGTTTGAACAGGATGCGCAGGAAGATCAGAGCACTCTAAAAGATAAATTTGATAGAAAAAAAATAAAAAATATTTCAAAGCCATCTAGGTTTAGATATTAAAATTGAACTTTATTTCAGATTTATTTACAATATTGATTATGTGCAAGTGCTAAAGTATCTATTTGCACACTTCAATAGCAAACCTTTCTGAAATGATTGACAATAAAATGTCTTCATTTGTGAATAACTAGGCCAAAGATATTTTCAGTTTGTATATGTGTATACAAACTATTTAATTTATATATACAACAGTTTTCATTACTTTGTATTATAAATGTTTATTATGGACGTAGTAATAATAATTTTTCAACTCTTCAATAAGATTTATCCTCAAGAATAACGAATATTCACCTCAGAAATAATATATTTTGGAAACAATGAATTATTTAAGAGAAACGTATTGTTAAATATGAGTGATTATTGAAATATTCACAATTAAGTATTAGTTTTCATTAATGATTTTAAAATGGGAAAAAAAAGCTTTTATGTCAAGAAGAAGGCAATTTTTTTTTTAAATCGATATATAATTCCTAAAATGAAATCAGTAAACCACCTGCAATGCATTTTCTAAGTGAGTTTAGACGAAGTTCCAGGATGGCTGTTAATTTCAGAAGAATATAAATGAATTAATATATGAAAACCAAATCACCGATTAACTGTAGATATAATCTAATATCCGTTCGCTATTAGATCAAACATACATAACGAGAAAAACCCGCTATGAAAGCAATAACATTTCATCGTGCATCGAAGACATTTTAACGATCAATCACGATCAATTAAAATAGAAATAAAGGTGTTAGAAATTATTTTAAAGGTTGATGTTCTGATATTATAAAATCAGATTGTCAGATATTTCTTGTATTAAATAGAAAATAAAAACCTCGGAGATTCGACCTTTAAACGGAGACAGAAATAGTTTCCAGAAAGAATTCGCAACAACATTATATATTTCAAAATCGCTTAATGGCGTGCATTGGAAAATGCTTGAAGGAGTGAAATAATTTCCTACATAAACCGTGCCAAAAAAAGATCACAAACTGCTAAATTAAATAAAATATACAGAAGAATTATCAAGTATGACGGAGGCCATTTTAAAAAAGGTTAAATTAATCAAATATGATCGAAGATGAAATGTGATAATAGATAAATCGGTTTTAAAGCTTACCGAGTGAAAAAGCAATAATTAAGTAGATGAGACCGTGACAAGAATTACACCATATATATATATTCCGTAGTAAATAAAATATATTTCTGTCTTGAAAATATCCGAAAAGAGAGTGTGAATGTATTTAGATAAAGAATACTGGAGTGATCGGAGTGCATACCACCAAATATTACCTTAATGCTAGCAATTACTTTGGGAAACAACCGCATCTAAATGAGCTTGTTTGTGTATATTAAAATATAATCCTTCAAAAAAAAAAGCTCGCGTTCAACAATAATTTAATATTTAATTAATGCTTTTGTATTTATTTTCGATTTTAATGTGTATAAAAGGAAAATCGAACGGTAAAGTTGTAAATTATAAAACCTTTTTTTTTTAAATTTAAACAACGGTTGAATTAAAACACGAGACAACTGAAATAAGAGCGACACGAATTAAAAACATTTTAACACCTACTATAGTCACAGCAAATTGTTGTTTTTTTTCAGTGATTATATTTAATTTTTATGAAGCCAGATTTCGATCGAATTCATCACGTGGACTAGTAATTTGAATCACTTAGTTTGTAAGACAAACGTGTCCTTAGAAAATTCATTAAAGACTTAAATTAGAGAGAAAGAAATGGAAACAAGTCAGTGCTTATGAAAAGTAAAAACAGAAGAGAAGAATGAATGTATGCAGCTCGGAAGGTTCTTTATTATTATGCTATAGCAACAGAGAGAATAAATTGTTTTAATCTAATCGAGAAAATAAATAACATTCAACAAAGAATAGAAAAAACTGTTTTTAAAAAACACACAGCTGTAAGCAAAGACGTGGGAACACCAATATGGCTGAACAAGTTTAGAAGATTGAATCGAGGAGAGAGAAAAAAGCGCGCCTAGGACAGAAGCAAAATTAAACAAAATATATAAATAAAAACCTCTCGAAAATAAATAAACAGTTTTTAAATTGATTAAGAAAATGCTTCTGATAATGCTGAAGGATTTAAATTTTCCTCAGCATTTCAGCAATCAAACTGATAAGAAAGAGAATCAGTGACACGAATAAATAAATAAATATGTATGAATATATGTGTGTGTGTGTATGCATGCGTGTGTATATATATATATATACATATTTAAAACATTTTATGAATAAATTTAATACAAATGTACGAGCTAATTCACACAACATATGCATACAGTTTATATGATAGGCGGTGTTCAAAATTATGTCCATTTTGGTCCAGGCATAGCTGCAGTCAATGCTGTACATGAACGATTTCAAAAGGAGTTACTTATCTACCACCCTGAATATAATATAAACGTACATACATATACAGGGTGGCAGATAAGTAACTCCCTCAACTCGTTCATGTACTGCAGCTATGCATGGATCAAAATGGATATAATTTAAACTTATATATATAATATAAACGTTACGTGTATGTTGTTTGAATTAACTAGTACATTTGTATTAAATTTATTCATAAACATTTTTTATAAGCATATGTAATCCGGGAGTTACTTATCTGCCACCCTGTATATATATATATACAGGGGTGCGGTGAGAGGTACAAATTGAGAGAAAGCATTTTTCGTTAAAATTGTGACTACCGCAATTTTATTGTTAAACAATCTCATTTAGCATAGTTCGTTAAATTTTAATGCTAACACAGAAAATCGCGTAAAGGTGTGATTTATGTAATAAACCATTTACTTACATTTAATGACCGAAAGTCTTCCGCTTTTCCCCACAAAAGATTGAAATAAACCTTTCTACTACACTTCAATAAAAGTGAACTCAACGTAGCCATATGCCGGGAAGACTCGGCAATGGCTATTGGCTTAGACAATCATCCAATCAGTGTCTTCCTTACAGAAGAATATCCAACGTCGTCACAAATTCTCAAAGAAAGAAGAAATATACTAATTAATCCAGCAAGCTACTACATCATTATATATATATATATAAGGTAACGGTGAATATATATATATATATATATACGATCGAACTATCGTTACGAATTTGTGAAGCTTTCAGCTTCGAATAAAATTTATGTATCACCCTCTTCGGTATTGAGTACTCTTTTTTCCTCTCTGTACAGCACTGTAGTGCTTTCACAACTATATATATATATATACATATATATATATATATATATGTATATATATATATATATAGTTGTGA
>JAOPJM010001604.1:4635950-4648495 GCA_027124095.1 Muusoctopus leioderma | reverse complement strand
TCTTGATTATTTACAAACTTAATTGAAAAATTGTAGGCTGTGTATTTCATTAGAAATACGGTAACGAAAGTGTTAAAAAGATGTAATAGTCACCGCTGGAATGCTTTTGATCGTAGACCTGCCCGATCACGGTTTACCTGGGGCTAAACAACAGCAACCTTTAGGTGCCTTCATCTATATTGCTACCAATCCAACAACTGCATGCTTGGGAGTAGCAACACCAATGTGATGAGCAACTGAACACATGGTTGCTGGTCATCAAAACAGGACTCGCATTGATTATTCCTCTCTATATTTAGTTTTCCCCCTGTGGAATTCAGACTGGCTTTAAATTGGATCTGAGCTGGTCAGTTACATAGACAACTGCTTAAATCACAACTTGGGTTTTGAGAAAAAAGTAATTAAAAAGTTACTACCGTTTAAAGACTGGACGTTTCCGTCATTTATAGCCAATCGCATTTCTCTATCCTTATACCACAGCAAAACCTGTGATGTCATTGCAAGTACATAACCTGTGTACCTTTTCAATTAGCGGTCTGGCACAGAATTTTTTTTTAAATGTCTTAGGGTTAGAGGTAAGACTATTGATTGATTTGTCAAATTTAATTCACCATGGTTTTCGATTTTCTTCTCGTTAAAAATGTTTATCTTTCAAAGTTTGTATAGTTTTTTGATGTGGCTGCTATTTCTAAAAGGTCGAGTGACGATTTATCTGTCTGTCTCTCTCTGTCATTAAAAATGTTATCTTTCAAAATTTGTATAGTTTTTTTTATTATTTTCGCTGTGTTGTTCTTTCTCTCTCTCTGTTTCTCTATCTTGTTGACGAAAAATACAGCAAAGGTCCTACAGGTTGTGTGAGTACACAGGTTCTGATGACGTCACATGTTTGTGTCAATTGTCGGTCGCCAGTTATAGTAAATAGACAAATACAGAAATGCGATTGGCTATAAATGACAGAAAAGTCCAATCTTTAACTCTTAACATCCTGTAGGACACAGTTCCACACAATCAAATTAATACGAATCATTAAACTATATATGTAGTGGAAGTGAACTATTTTTGTCTAAAAATGCCCCAAGCACCTGTGTTTCTTACCTGTAAATTTTATAATAAATGAATTACAAAAAGCCCATTTTTAGACATTTTCTGCTCAATCATCACGGGACTTAGGAAATCTTCAATAGGATGTTGAGTTAAACGATTGTAACTTTTTAATTACTTTTTTCTCAAAACCCAAGTTGTGATCTTGTAATTGGCATGCAGAACTACATATATGTACAGATTTTCAATAAAATTCCACCGCAGCACTATAAACGGACAAGGTTCATTGGAAGTACTAACAAGGAATATACTGATGCAAGTGCAATTTAGGGTATATCAAACGACAGTATCAGACACAGGCAATGTTTCGTTTTGGTATCATACAAGTGAAACCATTGAACTCGGCATATACACACACACCCGGCAAATGCCGACCTCTGCCGAGTTCAGTGGGTTTCACTTGTGGGATACCAAAACAAAACATTGCTCAGACACCACCGGAGAGGAAGAGCTGGTTAGTGACACTATTTGGATACATCAACATGGTCAAAATCGCATTGGCTGCCCTGCGAAGACATACGTTGATCAGTTTAATAGATAACACTTGATATCATCGAGAACAACTGTCACAGGCCATGGGAAGATACAGATGATGATGATATCAAAAGAAGGTAGTGTCCTAACAATAATGTTGTATTAATTCGAAAAAAGTAACTATTATAGTAAAATAAAGAGTTACTATTAAGCAGTAATACTTATTACTAAACTATAATAGTATCTAAAACACTTTGTTTTATTTTACATAATCCGAATTTACAATTTCATGTAATACACATATCACTAACATTATAGTTCATATTATTCAATATTAATTATAATCTAAAACAGACAATTATGATTATAAACAATTAAACTTAATACAAAATTTAACAAACAATATTTAAATGACGAATATGTATCAACATAAGAAAAATTTCTTAAATTATACAATTAAAAAATAGAAAACTACCTTAGGTTTGAGAATAGCTTCAACACTGCTATCAATATTTGTTTCAAATACATGCGCCTTTGTCAATTTCTTGTCCCAATGGGCCGCCAGCCATATTTTAGCCAGCGGACCCTTTTTACTCAATACAAAATGGGCGTAAAACATTGTTAGTTATTTTTCAGTAAAATCTGAAACAAAAAAAATCAGAAAATATTTAATTATTCATGTTACTAAATATATATAAAAAAATAAAATTAATTTTAATATATTTCTCTCTGATACTCTACAATTGCTAAACACGAGTTAGTCAAAGAGTGCATTTACATTCCGGACATTTAAAAACCACGAGTGTAATTGAACAAACATCATAAGCAAAATGAGCTTTGATCACTTACACACATTCTTTTATAGATTCATTCAACGAATCATGATTTAACTAGGTGCTAAATGACATGTAATTCTAAACTAAATTGTCTGGAGTTAAATAACAATTAAAAATAAGGTAAAAATCCGTAATTTAATGAAAACAAAAGAGCCACTGAAGTCATACACACGTTAATATGAATCTAAAAAAAAATGTATGTTTGAAAATAAATTTTACAAAACACGTGAACGAAAAATTCCTATCACAACATATTTCAACACAGCATCTAACAAGTTAGACAACAAACGTCTCGACCCCGCAAAAATTCCACCCATTTAAATCTAAAAATGAATACTTTTTATACGAATGCTTAATGCTAATACGATGTGTTGGCATCTTACAAATACCACGAGGAAACCCATTAGAACGAAAAGTACACTTTAAAAAAAAAAAAAAATTTACCGCGTCAAAACCATGTGTACATTTGTATGTTATGAGGGCACACTGGCACTTTAATAATTATTTCTAAAGGTCTACAGAAGGAAATAAACACCACTATCAATAAAAGTATATTTGTTTTGTTTTATTTAAAGTTAGGACTTTAGGTGATTCACGTTTTTCATGCATATAAACAAGCAATCAGTGAACTAAAACATTTCTTAAACGGTTTTGTACCAATTTCCCAGTAAGACAAGAAAAATAGGTCTTTGTGGGGGTTCAAGAAAAATAGGTCTTTGTGGGGGAGAAAAGGTTAACTCCACGTCAGGCCTGATCAAACGGATCTATGATTAACGTTATTCCAGCCATGACCATCGCATAATTTGGTTTATCAAGGACTAGAAGATCCAATATCTCCCCCACTTTTTAAGATGCAGGATGTGATTTTGAGGGAGATTTAGTTGCTAATTTTAACAGGTTGAGCGATCGCATAGATGCTCCCTCGTTGGTTCCGGGAAGAGAAAAACTTGCAAGCGAAGGTTTTCAAATCTCAAAAAATTCCCGTATTTCTTTAAAATGTTATATATATATAGATTGCTATAAATAAATAAATAGACTTTTATCGTTCTATTTACTATTTAAGTTATGAAACAGGATCAAGAGTAGGAAAATTGAATTGAGATATAGTGAAAATGAATATATTGTAAATACAGAATCAATTACGATTGGTCAACTTGAAAGTTATTTTTAAAACTTCAATTAACAATTAATTGAAATACATTTAAATAAATAAAAACCTATATTTTCAGAGGAAAGAAGTGGCAAAATGTAATGTTCTTGTTTCTTGCCAACCCAACTTGGAAACGGAAAAGTTACGAACACCTGATATTTTGAAGAAGAGAACAGTTACGTTGTAACTATTCATACATTTCTCGAAGACATCGATCAGATAGGCGAAGTCTTAATTGGAAATCACAACTAGGTTACAAATTTGATTATTACCGAACACCCGCCAACCATAATAAATCATTCCTTTTCACGAGACAACTCTTCTGTTTATCAACTCGAATGACAAAGTTTACAGAAATGTGATTAAACAAATTATTAAACACGAGATGTACAATTCTGGTTCCAGTTGTGATATTTTATGTAAAGAAATCCACAACTATTAGACAATTTACAACTATCATTAATTCGGCAAGATGCCAAATTGAATTATATATCTACGTAGTACACAATTTTCTTTTAAAAGTCAAACCAAACAACGAGACATCAATTTGGAAATATACTTTGATATATTTTATAGTTTTCATAATTGCCGTTTAATTTGAAAAACAAATTTATGTGATGTTAGATACTGCAATTATACCAAGTTTATACAAGGATCCAAAATTACTTCTAACTTGCAGGTCTGTTTATTATGACACACGGATATGTTTAGATAAATCTAAAACGCGTGATCTACACCACACTTGCATTAATGAAAAACATTAAATTTAAATCTAAGCTTAGCCCCTAAGAAATGTTAAAATTCCATTTCAATGTCAGTTTTATCATATTAATGAATCGATTTCATGAATATAAAATTGACCAAACTAAAAATGTCAGTATTACACAATTGGTTTTCGCTGAGGGAAACTTTAAACCTCATTTAATGACAATACGATGACTCAATTTATAAAGGGAACTATAAGATATAATTAAAATTATAATTTTAGTTAAACAGAAATTATATAAAGATCAGACAAACTATTTCCATCTTACCTTTAAAAAAATAACGAAATCGGTGCAGTTAATTTAACATTTGTTTTAAAAAAAACCTAAATACGTATTTAAAGGAAATTCAAGCTGCTTATAGAATATCATGTTGCCGCTAATGGGATCGAAAAAAAAGCCGAAGAGGGGTGGTTGGGTGGGGGTGAAAGGGGCTCAGATGCTTTAATGTTAAGGCAAATTAAGCGGGAATATATCTTGTAGGCTAGCAATACAAGCTGACAGCCAATCAACGTTAGTTTCAGTCTGCGGAGCTAACCGCGTCATCGTATAAAAAGGTATCGGCATCGGAAGTGGCGACCAGTCATCGTGTGTAGCCGTGAAGGCAAACAACATTAGACTGTGTTATTTAATCAATAAGAGCCAGCAGTAAAAATGGTTGGTCTCTGCGAGAGTGATCTCCCATCAGTCGTATGACCCATTTTTAACTAAGACAGACAGCTTAGCTGTAAAACTCAACAGGACAGACATTACAGATACTGGACGACGACAAACTTATATCGTTTTTTTTTTTATTACTGTAGAAATATCGCTATATCAACTATTACACGAGATACATTTTTCTTTCGAATTATGAAATTTACAAAATGATTACATATAAATAAAATTGGATCTAAGGAGGTGGAAAATTAGAATATTCAGAAATAAAGCCCCCCAAAATATAATTCCAATATGGAAGAAAGATTTGCAGCAATCAATATAGCAAAAGAAATTTAATTTGTATTTCCATTTTCGTATATTTAATCAGTCTGAATTCATTGATGACAAATGATAACAGCTGAGTGAGAAATCTTTGATCTGTGTATGTATAAAATTAATTTGTGGTGAGCGATATACTAAATTGATACGATTGCGGATATTTTCAAGTGCTTTTTAAAATTCCGAGTTGATATTGATGAAATTCACACAAATACGGTGAATTTTTTCGGTTATGCTGATTAATTAAATAATTGATGGACGTGATAAATGTATTAGAAACCCAAGATTTAATTAATAGAGCAGTAACCGTAAAACTGAAATGTTATGTCAATCGAGATCGAGCAAATTAGAGAATAATCACGCACATCTTTGCTGACATTGAATTTTAACACGTATCTAGTCATGAGAGCACATTCGACGTAAATATGGAATAAAAATCACATCGTCGAGGAACTATTTATTTTTCCCGTTCAATTCTGTTTAATTACGCTTATAATTAGCACATAAACGCTTTATTGAACACTATTTTAAATATACCATTTCGTATATCGAGAGAAAATTTACAAAAAAATGGAAATTTCACCTGGCTGAAATTCATTCCAATATTTAAAAAAATTAATAAGTTGAAAATTGATAGGAGTGAAATTTAGAACTGATAAACCAAAGAGAAATAGAATTATTCTCTTCAAATTAAACTAAAAAATGTAGACATCAGTATGTATATAATATATATATATAATGATACCTTATGCTAAAAGAAAATATATATACATTATATATATAATACACCTTGTGGTAAAAGAATATATATATGTGTGTGTGTATAGTAAGAGTGTATATGTATATAGACACACACCTTATGCTAAAAGAAAATATTAATTATATATATATAGCAATAATAAGGGTAAAAATGTGCGATTCAGAAAATATTTAAACATAATAGCTTATATAGAATACGTGCAACAATTTGTATTTATTGAAGGCAATTTATTTCGATATAATTGTAACAATAAACAGTGAAAAGGGGCGAAAATAAATAGAAATGCATGTGTACATTTTAAAAATATATTGGGCAGGAAAGATATGATTGCGGTGGTAGCAATAAAAGTACGCCTCAACGTAATAATAACAGGGCGACTTCAACCAGTAGACTAGCGAATAGTTTCATATATACATACATATATATATATATATATATACACATACATAATATATATACATACATAATATATATACATGTGTATCTGAGTGTGTATATATATATACACAAACACTATAGGGTTAACTATCCACGCATACCAACATATATATACACGATGTAGAAGACAGACAAATTGTTACTATATTAAGCATTAAACACATAACAAAGATAGTGTGTAAAAATAAATCCAAGTCTATTTTCCTATAATATAATCGAATTTAGAACCTATGTTACTTCGCGTTAAAGTAAATAAATGTTTCAGCCCAGAACAAAAAAAAAAAAAATTTCTATATATGTATCAACTCTTCTTTCTATTACTAGACATATGTTTATCAGTTAGCTGGCCAACCAAACCGATGGACTAGTTTACTAAAAGGACCCGCAAGTTTTCTGATAAAAATATGAGCAATATATAACTGGCGCTTACTTACCCGATTGTCGATATGCAGTTAAATCTTGGTTATCTAATTAACAACATTCAATCAACATGTATAGTAAAATCCGGCGGGTGATTGCTAAAAATCGTAGCAAAAAGCCACATAATTAATAACAGCCAAATTTCATTTTCCAAGATGGCGTCCCTTTTGTTTCCCGCCCAAACAAGCAGTTCGAATAAAGTCTAATTACCGTATAAACCTCCGACTAAGAAAATAGTTCCGTCAGTCTTTTAATTACTTCGTTAAAGTCCAATACTGACATGACTTAACTTAAGGTCGTAAAAACCTCGTCGAAATAAAAAAAAAACCAGAAAAATTTTATAAAGATGAGATAATATCGTTCAAATTTTGTGTATTACATAAAATAAATATGAAAACATTGACATTCATAAGAGCGAATTAATCCTTTTAGAACGAAGAAATGAGGTGTAAGAACACGAGATTTAGGTCAACGGATCCCCTCCTGTTAATTCACTTTCTAAATTAACCATTGGCACGATTTCGAAACTATTGCTTTGTTTATGAAAAAAATTAAAAAGTTGTGTGTTAAGAAAAAAAAAAAAAATACGACCAAAGCAGAATAGTAAAATGTCAGAAAACGATATTCTTGATAAAAATTTCCCGAAAATGGTTCCGCTGTGACTAAGACATTACTTTAGTAACGCAGAGCCTCGTTTTTGAAAATCGTTCTTTTCTCACAAGCCCTGCCCATGGAACGCCCTTTAGATTGGAGAATAACTTCAAGGGAGAGGCTAAGGGGATGGCTTCTATAGTTGTTAATGAAACTAACAGATGCAGTTAGATGCAATTTATATTTCTGTACATGCCGGTTTATTGAACAGTTTGATAATCGAAGCCATATATTATATATATGTATATGAAGATAGAGGGTGGCAGATAAGTAACTCCCGGATTACATATGCTCATAAAATTTTTTTTAAACATTTATGTATGTGTGATACTCAACATAAATCATAAACTATATATCACTATGTGTGTGCAAACATGCATGCATTATTATCATCAGGGAGTTACTTATCTGCCACCCTGTAAATATACTATATATATATATATGTCTGTGTGTGTGCATATATAGTCGCACATACATTTCATAATTCTCTGGGGTAAAAAAAGTATATCAAGATTTGAAATTCTTCATTAAGTTAATTTAATTAACGAATAAGAATTAGAAAAAATATTTATGTAAATATATTTATATATATAGTTTTTTCTCTAAAACGTTAACGTTTTAAAACAGCTAATAATCAATGATATTAGTTAGTCTTTTACGTCACTGATCAAGTAAAAAATCCAAACGTGAAAAAAGCTGTAGCTTCGTACAATAAAAGAATTTGTTAAAATATTTTATGAATGCAACACACAATTTACGGAAACGTTTCGGGACCACAGTTTATTTATTAACCATATATATATATATATATATATTATGTAAAGAGAGACACGCGAAGGAAGTGGTGTCGGCATTGCGGCTAGACGAATACGTCATACGTTTCCATTCCTCCCCTGTCTGTTGCTCTTACTATTTCTGTCGTACGTACACATATATGTATGTATGTATGTGTGTATGTATGTATGTATATATATATATATATATATATATATCTATCTATATATGTATATATATATATGTGTGTGTAATATATATATATACACATATATATAAATATAATGCATTTCCTCTCTGTTTCTAAACAAAGAGAGAGGGGGAGAGAGAGAAACCTTTTATGCAAATTTGCATATATATATATAAATATATATATATATAAATGGATAAACGTGAAAATAAAAATAAAAGCTAAAAACCAATGATATCAATTAACGTGTATTTTGTCATTTGTAGTTCTTCCTCCCCCGCCCTACGCTCGCACACTATATATATATTTATATTTATTTATATATCTTATGGTTTAATATATATAGATGAAATATGTAGAACAGCATTTAGCTGACACTTGTTATAGACTGTGCAAATGACCATCACTATCATTTACATTTCTTGTTTTTACCACTCCTCTCTCTCTCAGTCATAATCCCCCCTTCTAATATGCAAACCGGTAGAACAACTGGCTTGCTTCGCACGTCATTTTTTTTAGAGCTTACTATGTATTTCGAGGGATTTTTCTATTTACTTCGACATAGATGCAACTGGTAAATGAATTGTATGAAAACAAAATTCCAGCTGCAAGGTAAAAATTAGATATATATAATTAGATATATATAATTAGATATATATACTTAATTCATGTATTCAGGAGAAAAAAGAAATGCTCTCTTCTCAAATTGTACTTCCGCAAGAAAAAAAATAACACATACAAAATTAAGCGAACATCTTCATTACAAGTTACTCACATTTCAAGAGAATAAATCAAATGAAAGTGTTTTTTTGTTTGTTTTAATATAACGTTTCTTAAGTAACGACAGATCATCTTTATTCTAAGTGTCGACATTTCACTAAACAAATGTGTTATATTTCGTTTAATTGGCATAAATGATCCTACCCAAATATAATAATGTTTGATATGCTTTTCCTGGAAAAATCAATATAGTGAGTGGTAGGAATAAATAACACGAGACCTTTCTGTATAAAAGATATTACAGTGTGTCAGATGCAACATAAAACTATTAAAGTTCATAGTACTGTTTCTTTTCCTCCACGCACCTTGTTGCTGCAGCAACTTAATGCAACTACTTCTTGAGACTGTAAATGTATTATTAAGTGAACACATATTTTCTTCTCTCGAGTTATTCATTCCACTTTGCAAGTAGTTTCTTTAATCAAGAATAAACGGATTCTACTACCATCTAATTAATCATTATTTCGACTGAACAAGTTTCTTCCGAATATTTTGAAAATTCACCAATTTTGGATTAATCTTAAAATCTAACATAGTAGCCCTTTTTTTTTTTTTTTTAAGGACTTAAAGTTAATCATTATGCTTCTTCGTGATGTTTTGGTAAGTGTGCTTGCTATAATAACAATGACGCCGATGTATATTTAATATGTATTTATATTTTGAAGTGAACGAATTGACAGGCATGCTGATATTCCGAGAGATTTGTTTCTACATAAATAAACGTTAAATTAAATTAGACACCCTACAAACAAACCCAAGAAGGAAAAAATGTGACTAGAACTGCCAACGGGAATCGAACCACACATCTAGTAACATTTTTTCCTTCCTGTGTTTGTGTTTGTAAGGTGTCTAATTTAATTTAGTGTTTATTTATGATCGAAAATCTTAACTGTTTATTTAGTCCTCTACTAATATTGTTTCTGCATAATTGTTGTGCTATATAAATCCTGAACTTATAAAGTCCAAGGTTATTTATTATATAGCATTAAAAAAAAGTTTTGTATTTGATATCTTGAATTTTAGATATTTTCTGTTTAAATTAAATTATTCGAAAGTGGCTTAAACATTATTATAATATTTATGCGTATTGATATCCTCATTTTTTTAAACAGAAAACAAAACAAAGAATTAAAATATAATCTTTATTGGAGAAGACAAGTCTTACAATTTTTCATTTCTCCTATGAACAATGAAACTTCATGTCATTCATTGTAAAGAAGAAATCTTTCATCCTATCCTGGACATACTATATTGTTATTATTATTAACTATAATATAGTATAATTCAGTTTAATGTTTGCTTTGAGTATATTGGTAGCTGTCATCGTTAAATTGTGATACACAAAATTTTTTAGTATAGAATTATTTTCTTGTAACAACCTTCGGTTTCAGAGTTTGGAGTATTTTATATATATATATATATATATATATATATATATATATATAAACATCATAACATGTGATAAAATGACAACTAACTGTTGAAAAGTCATATTTAAGGAAATAAAAGAACATGCTAGAATCTCTGACTTTGCTTTTCTGCACACTAGTCATGTCGAAGCTAACTATATATTCTTTCATCTTACAAAATAATGGTCTTGAGAGAAATTATTCAATTAGACTAGATCACTCAAAAAAGATTCCAAAATATTGTGGGTCGTTTCTTCTTGATAAGATATATATATATATATATATATTATGTTCGCTCGGGGTTTGCCGCAGCTTTTCCTTCAAACTCTTACCTGCTAGAAATCGCAGTCAAATTTCCCTCAAATTACACCCTACCGTCTTAAATAAAGGATATATTAGTCACTGTAGTCTCTTATATAAAAAAAAAACGGAATGGTCATGACTGGAACACCTTTGATAATAGGTATGCCCGATCAGACTGGAACACCTTTGATAATAGGTATGCCCGATCAGACTGGAACACCTTTGATAATAGGTATGCCCGATCAGACTAAACACTAGCTCTTTGTCTGGTTAAAATAAAATATAAGTTTTGTAATTAGCTCCGGATACCCCCAACCCCATCCTACATGATGTCTTTCCATATTCGATGTTACAGATATCTTAACATCTGATAATAACTGTTGTAAAGAATGTGATAGAACTTCAGGCTTTTCTACACTCAAATCGAAGTTTAACGTTTAAACCAATACACATATACTTTATCGAGTAACTATTTTTTTCATTTAATCTTTCAAATAATGGTATTTATTATTCAATTAGACTAGATCACTCATTACGACAGTAAAAATTAAAATCCAAAATATTGTGAGTTGTTTCTTCTTGAATAGGTCAGTTCTTCACTTTCATACATTCACTTTGAATATTTGTAGTATTTGTGTAATCCTATATAACATCCTAGATGTGAATGGAATTATAATAGCAGAGATGCAACGACATAACTTTATTCAATAAAGTGAAAATATATTACGGAAAATAACAAAGAAAATAAAAATATTAAAGGAAGAAAAAAAGAAAAAGAAAAAAGACATGCAAGTTCCCTCAAGTGTGCACTACAACAGAGAATGCTGGTGTTGCCCTCTAAAAGTTTTTGAGGTAACCCAAAATACTCATGGCATTACTGTGAGTGATAGCGAGGCTGAGGCGCTGGAACAGCCAAGCACCCTCACGAGCATCACCAGATACGTGAGTAAGACTGGCTGCCAAGGATTATAAGAACTTTGCTGTCAGTGGCCCGGCTTCCAAATTATGGCATTCCAGCAATTTGTTCTGTTTGGCCATGGAGGCAGTAGCCCCCACCTTCACGGAGCCCAAGGGCAGAGGGTAAGTTCGTCGGGTCTCTTCCTATCAACCCTGGACAATCCAACTGGCTCCAGAATGGGGGGGGGGATATTAACTCTGACTAGGGCCCGTTTTATAATTAATTTCGGATCTTGATTGAGTGATACATTTCTCATATTCTGACAATATGTAAAAAAAAACCTGTTTTTAACCTACGACCTCCAACTGTCATTACGGAGGAATGTTAGAAAGAATTATCAGAATTTATTTACCAAAGTTGTGACATAAGCAAATTAAAAAGACTAGCCTTCAGCAAATGTGAGCTTGCTAGTGATAATAATACACATCACATCCACCACGTTACCAATGATCTTAAAATAGATGAAATTTATATGCATAGGTGCAGGCATGGCTGTGTGGTTAAGGAGTTCGCTTTGCAACCACATGGTTTCGGGTTCAGTCCCACTGCGTGGCACCTT
>JAOPJM010001604.1:4539685-4550678 GCA_027124095.1 Muusoctopus leioderma | reverse complement strand
GAGTCACCACTCTCCCAGACGGGTCAGCGGCCCACGTCTCGCTCGTGTTTCATTTGGCATGGTTTCTACGGCTGGATATATATATATATATATATACACATAGACACATATATATATGGTTCATGGAGACATCTATTGTTATTTATAACACTTTGAATGAAATACTCAACAGTAAATTTAGAAAAGAGTAATGTGTCTTAGTTATTAAGGACATAATACAATATGTCTGGTGTAAGATTTCAAGACCAATAGTTAAATATCATTTCTCAAATATTAATCTAATAATAATAATAATATTTCTTTTGTTTTTTAGAAATAAATATGGTAGAATACTGTCCATATTGTCAATAAATCATCTGTGACTAATAAAATAAATTGAATTTTCTAAACAGAAATATATATATAGAAATAAAAAATAAATTAAATGGAAAAAAAATAAATAAAAATCAATGATTCTATTTGCTGAATTGAATTGAAATAATATTGAAATTTTAAGAAAGAACATTTACTTAGTATTTATTTAATTATACTGAATGATAAAGTAGAGATAGAGTTGGCATAATATATGTATGACAGAATATATATATAACAGGTTCACCAGGGTGGGTAGTTTATCATAAGTAGATAGAGAGAAATATACATGGTTGTGTGGTTAAGAAGTTTGCTTTGTAATCATGTGGTTCCGGGTTCTATCCCACTGCGTGGCACCATGAGCAAGTGTATTCTACTGTAGCCTCGGGCCGACCAATGCATTGTGAGTGAATTTGGTAATTGGAAACTGAACAGAAGCCCGCTGTGTGTGTGTGTGTGTGTGTGTGTGTGTTTGTTTGATTATCTCCTGTAACTTAGCAGTTTGGCAATAGAGACCGATAGAATAAGTACCAGACTTAAAAATAAATGAGTATTGTTTGACTAAACCCTCCATGGCGGTGTCCCAGCATGGCCGCAATCACATGACTGAAACAAGTAAAAGAATAAAAGAATATACATATGTGTGTGTGTGTATGTGTGTGTATATTTGTCTCCATGCCAGCATGGAAAACAGACATGATGATGATGATATATAAAAGCAAAAATAATTCCCCCCCCCCCCTATCTTTCACTAAAAAATCCAAGAAGTATTTGACATTGTTAACATACAGAAACAAACAATTACCCTTGTTAAGAGACAGGAAACAATCAAAACTAATAATATATATATTTTTAATTTCTCTCTATGTATGTGTGTGTATATACAAACACACACACATTATATATATATCTGGAACTAACGGGTCCACAAAGGAAACAAATAAGTATTTATACTCTACTTTCCAGTATTGAGTAATTACTCTTTTAATTCATTATTTTCTAACACACACATATATATATATATATATATATCCAAATAATAAGAAAATAGACGGTGTACTGAAGTTAGATATTTAGTTGTTATGTCCCTTGAATAAACCACGTCATGTATGAAACAATATTTATTCAGGACACATTTAACGAAAAGAAAATATTTAGAAAAGAATAAAGTTCACAAAATCTTTTCAATAGCAAAAAAAAAAAATGAATATTATTTAACAAAAATATCCAATGAAAATTTAATCCAATTAAAAATTATTACTACGTCAAGAAACTTAAAGAAACAAGGTTGTGTCCCTTAGAGCATAGATAGAAAACCAACACCTTATAATTTAATCAACGGTAAAAGAAAATTGACAACAGATATTTATTTACTCTAATATAATTCATTTAAATTTTCTATTTCCAGACAAGAAAATACAATTTATGTTAATAATAACTACTTTTCAAATAAACATTTTATAATCTCTATGTTTGTTTTTTTTTGTGTTTTCGTTAACTGGTGCTTATGAAAACTTTTTATTTTTAGCCCCGTGTGTGTCACAGAAAACCTAGTTTTAGATCTGCTGGTGCCACATTCCTGCTAGTAACATCTGTTCATTTTTCTCAAGAACCTTATTTTGGTTGCAGTTAAAATTAGTAGAGAGCAAAACTAGTGTTTATTTTTCTTCATTTGCCAGAAATATGAAGATGATATTACAACCGCCCCAACCAATTATATAAACTATCACAGAACAATAAGAAAATAAAAAAAAATTAAGTAGGTAAGGTTTGATTTAAAAAATAGATAAATACTACTATCTTTTAAAACAGGTATAGGACAACCTTTTTCGACCAGTGGGCCACATGAGATATTGCTCATCATGAATTGGGGCCACACTACTAAAAGAAAAATTTAACAAACATCGTATTTAATTATTGTATGTGGTTTAGTCAGACTATTTTAGAGTATGACTCCAGGAAATGTTAATAAAAGGCTACTAGGCTGGAATAATCACGAAATTAAGTGTGCTATAAAGTCAAAAGGGCTACAGGTTGCCCATGAACGTTTTAAATAGTAGTAAATATACTTCATTAGTAAAAGTAGACAACAATAAGAACACAAACATTGGTCATTCGGTGTTCACCAAAGACTTTGGTGAAAGGAATATACACTAGAGTGGCATTCTCTGCTTAAGGCCTAAAGAGGTTTTGAAGTTAGCATTGTAAAACATTTGCCAATTACACAATGCTCCTGCTGCTTACAGCAGTGAACTAAGTATATTGTAGTTAAATTAGTGTTAACGTATCTAATGTAGGGAGTATAAAAAATCTAATTAGAAATATTTATATGGGAAAGAAAATGAATATTAGCTCAGTGACTAATATTAACCATTTTGATACCAACCCGCCTGAAACTGCCCCTGGTTCTATGATAGAGAAACTATTTGTTTTAAAGTGTTCATATTTAAATATAAACCTTCCATTATAAGTTTATGTAAGAACTTTTTGCAAAATGATGTTCCAAGCACCAACTTGATAATGAGAAAGTTAGTTATTTTTTACTAAATCTCTCCAAATTCTTGATTATTTTCAAAATTAATTGACAATCATAGGCAGTGTATTTGTTTAGAAATATGGTAACGAAAGGGTTAATTTAAACATTTCAGCGAGTATGGGAAACAACTCCATACATGTTTCAGTCTTACTAAACCTCCTCAGCTTAGCATAGGCTTTACTGCGCATGCCTAAGCCAACCCTGATTGAGCAAACCTATAATCAGGGGTAGTTCAGCAGTGAGCATCTCATCTTTTTATTTCCTTCAGAGATAGTGCCATACTAAATCAGTATAGTTGGTAACAGGAAGGGCATCCGACCGTAAAATGCTGCCTCAAGAAATCTCCATCCAACCCATGCTAGCATGGAAACACGGATGTAAAATGTTGATGATGATGATGATACATATGTTCATATACAACTGTATGCACATGTGATGCATATGGAGGATGACAGTTTGGTAACGAAGTGGAAGGAATCTGCAGAAAAACCAAGGCCAGCAGCCCTGACAATGTCTCTTCTATTACTCTCAAACAATGCACCCTGGAGTTAGCCCCTATACTCACCAAACTCTTTAATCTCCCCCTCTATACAGGGATATACTGTGATTTTGGAAACATGCTACAGTGTGTCCCATTACCCAAGAAGGGTAACCCCTCCCTCTTACCCTGCCAACTATCATCCTAGTGCACTCACTCTCCAGATCGCAAAGGTAATGGAGACAGCCATTAACAACGGCGTGTTACTGCACCTTGAATCTCTCTATCCTTAATGACCATCTGTACAGCTTCCATAAAGCCAGATCTATTGGAGACCTACTCTCCTATGTCTCTCACCAGTGGGCTCTCGCCCTAGAGAAATTTGGTTTAAAGCAATGTTGTTGCCCTCGACATCAGCAAAGCTTTTGTCTGTGTCTGGCATGTGAATCTTCTCCCTAAACTGCCTGCCTATGGGCTCCGTCCATCTCTCATCTCTTAGATTGGTAGCTTCCTATCAGATTGCACTATCGTGGCATGTGCAGATGGAGCTCTCTCTGCCCCACATTCTATCAACTCTGGTGTACCACAGGGTTCAGTTCTGTCCCTGACTCTCTTCCTTCTATTCTTCAATGACCTACTTGCCGTCTCATTCCTACACTTATGACACTACCCTTCATTCTTTCCTAACCTTACCCAACCAAGTGTCATTCAGATGCAACATAGACACTTCTGACACTCTCTTCTCTCCTCATCACCCATGTTGTGTCCAACTCTGTGAGTCCTGCACTAACCATTACACCCAGTTCTTCCTCCCCAGAACGTTGGCTCTCTGGAATTCTCTTCCAGTCCATGTCCTGCAGGTGTCAACATGCATCAGTTTAAGTGGAACCGTAACAGCATCAATCTCTCCAGTCTCAGAGGGCCTGTGAATGCCATGGGCGCTGCCCCTTCCTCCAGACACAGAAAGTAAAAAAAAAAAAAGGAAGTCATATAAAGAAGTGTTAAAAGCTGATCTCAGGAGGCTGAATCTCATGAAGCATAGAAAAACGGACGTAAAATATTGATGATGATGATATAAATATATATTAAGTACTATTCAGAGGGAAATAAGATTTTGTGAAAGAAAAGTAATGGTATTTTTGTTCAAAATGCACAAGGGAAGTTTCACCACTAAATATTTGAATTGATGTTAAGAGTCAGAAACTGGTTTCTTGTAGCTTGATAGTTTAGAACGTTATGTAAATAAGTGTCGATTAATATATTGAGTTATTTCCCTTGAATATATTTACATACAATAATGTAAACTTGATACACAGAAAGTAATTTATTCTGTATGCAAAAGTTTTCTAGTACAAAAATGGCAACTTTTACTTCTTAATTCTTTTAGTTTATATTTCTCTATTATGAAAAATCGAACAGGTTTTGTCAATTATATTCAAAATACTGATGTAATAATAAATAAACTAAACAAAATGGTTACAATTCAAGATTGAGGGTTATAATAACAACCATTGAAGCATTGTAATCATCTTTTATATAATATAGGGTATTAAAAATATGTATTGAACATTTCATTTTTTCTTCTTTTTCTTCAAAGATTTAGAATTTTTGATTTCATAAATCTTATCTAATTGCTGGAATGGTCCAGGTTTTATTTAAGCATTTAATTAACTATTTGACTTGTTCACTAAAAAAACATTTCCAGAAAAACATATGAATATATTTTTTTAAAATCTGTAAACAATGTATAAGATTCTGTGTGATTATATTTCTAATGTGTTTATGAATTTACTCTCAAATGTCTTCTGGGCAGAAATTGATATTTGGAGAAATTGTTAGAGGCAGTTTTAGGTTAACCATTAAACAATACAATCCTGTGCTTAGAGCACCAATGGAAAGGGTGCGCCAAGGTAAAGGGCACACCACAGAGTTTTTTCCAGTGCCAGATTTACTATAGTGCAAATTATGTCTTTTTTTTAAATAAATAAAAAGGTGTTGAAAATTTGCATTTTTTCCCTGTTTCCCTACTTATAAGTAAATAATTTGAAACATAATTTCACACAAACTCTTCCAAATCCTTCATTGTTCAACTTACAATAAATTGCCAAGTGCACTAAACATATGTTCACTCGAGCGTGTGTGTAGTTAAATTAAGAAGGATAAGAGGAATGTCTCTTCCTACCCTTCATAGTCCACTTATTGTAAACATTCATAATAATCCACTATATATATATATATATATATATATATTTACATTTGTTATATTTTCAGGGTGTTATACATTCACTTATTGTAAACATTCATAATAGTCCACTATATATATATATATATATATATTTACATTTGCTATATTTTCAGGGTGTTTGGAAAGGTGCCTATATTCAAAGTGAATTTGTGGCTGCTATAGTTGCCATTCTTGTTTGGTATTTTGCTTACAATGCAAAAAGTCAACTTCATGTCCCTAATTAGCTTCATTAAATAAAATTTTGTATGAAAAATTATTAAAATTGTATTTGTTTTTTCTTTTTTTAATTTGTAATTTTTTCTTTCAAAAAGATAATTTAATTAGGAATCAAGATTGTAGATTAAGCATTAAAATGTTTATTGTTTTTTGGGGGGGTTTTTATTGATACTGAAATTGAAGGAAATTCTGTAGTTTTGTATTGATAACTTAGTTGGCTGTTTTTAATTGTTACAGTAGTTCATATATTTCATTTCATTGTTAACTAGTTGTAACAACTCAAGATGCTCCTATGTCACTTTGAGAGCTGTCTACGGCCAACTGGCCTCTGGCTTATCTCAGCTGCTCTATGTAGATGGATCAACATTGTTGACTGACAAGGAGATGATCCTTGAACGATGGGTAGAGCCTCTCCAATGTTCTGAACCACTCCTCCATTGTCAATGAGGCAGCAATAGCTTGCTTGCTACAGGCAGGGATCAACATGTCACTTGCTAACCTTCTTACTGAGGGTGAGGTCAAGAGGGCCATAGATGCCCTATCTAGTGGTAAGGCTCCTGGACCTGACACCATTCAAGCTGAGATCCAGAAGATTAGCTCCTGAGGTCTTCCATTCAGTGTGACACCAGGACTTACCACCAGAGTTCAAGGCTGCTTTGATAGTCCACTTCTACAAGAAGGAAATTGCCAGTGCTGCAACAATCACTGGGGTATATCTCTAGTTAATTACTGAGAAGATCCTTGCCTGAGTAATGTTGAACCAGTTGATTGTCCACCTTGAAGAAGGCCTTCTGCCTATGAACCAATGTGGTTTTAGAGAGGATTGCAGTACAATTAACATGGTGTATGCAGCATGCCAATTTCAGAAGTGTCAGGAGCAGCATTGTGATATCTACACAACCTTTGTCGACCGTAAAGGCATTTTGAGAATCATGGCCAAGCATGAATGTCCTGACAAGTTTATTGTCCTGGTACAGTCATTCCATGAGGGCATGTTTGCCAGGGTAACTGATGATGGAGAGTCGATGGCAGCATTCCAAGTCACAAATGGTGTTAAACAAGGTTGTGTTCAGGCACATGCACTTTTCAACATGATGTTTTCATTCATGCTGACTGATGTATTCAAGGACAGGGTGGGATGGATTTACCATATGCTGTTGCACTGATAGCAGGCTATTCAACATGAGAAAACACTGGACTGAAACCCAGGTGAAGGAGGACATGGTGTGTTGGTACCTTTTTTTGCAGATGACTGTGCTCTCAATGCAGGCTCAGAGTCTGAGATGCAGTAGTACATAAGCAGGTTCTTCTCTGCCTGCAATGACTTTGGCCTCACCATCAGCATAAAGACAACCAAAGTCATGTACCAACAAGCCCCTCACAAAGAGTACATGGTACCTGCAATCACGGCCAAGGATCAGATTCTACTGACCATTGACATGTTCACATACTTTGGCAACAATCTCTCGAGAATTGTCCACATTGACAAGGAAGTGAGCAACAGAATTGCCAAGGCCAGCATTACTTATGGTAGACTTCACAAGAATGTCTGGCCAAGGATGGGTCTCGGCTTCCAAACCAAGCTAAAGCTCTACTGAGCTGTTGTTCTGTCAACTTTGCTGTATACCAGTGAGACATGGACTGTTTACAGCAGACATGATAAGAAGCTTAATTGATTCCACCTGAACTGCCTGTGAAAATTACTGCACATTTGTTGGTAGAACAAGGTCCCAGATACAGAGGTCCTCAAGCATGTGGTGTTGCCCAGCATCCACACACTATGTAGAGTCCAGTTGTGCTGGTCTGGTCATATTACCTGAATGGATGATGAACGATTCCCCAAAATATCTTTTCTACAGTGAGTTGGTAGAGGAGAAACGTTTGGCTGGTGGACAGTGCAAATGCTACAAGGATACTCTCGGAGTCTCCTTAAAAGACTAGTATTAATCTTGCCATGGGAAAACCTTGCTGCTGAGAGAGCTACCTGGCACAGTTTTATAACGAAAGGTGCCATAGAATCTGGGCAGAAGAGAGCTGAGAAAGCCAGAGATACCAGTGCATAGTATTAATCTTGTCATGGGAAAACCTTGCTGCTGAGAGATCTACCTGACACAGACTTATAACGAAATGTACCATAGAATCTGGGCAGGCCAAGAGCAGACACGCTGAGCAGAAGAGAGAGCTGAGAAAGTTAGAGACACTTGTGCATTGGCAAAAAAACTCTTTCAGCTACTCTCGAAAGTCATCATCCATATGGATGGACTAACAAGGATAAGTGGTTGCAACTGGTTGAGCAGAGGCGGTCTCTCAGCTGATAGTTGTGAGTTCTTATCTATGTCACTGGTGGTGTACCATATCCAGGGTAAGTTATGATATTCTTACCATTTTGCAATAACATTAGCAAAGGATGGATAACAGTTTCATATCATTCGTAAGATCACCTTAAGAACTCTGATCTAAGAAGAGGATAGAACTTCTAAAAAATATTGGAAATATTGATTTGGGTTTAATACTTCTAAGACTTCACTCTCTATCTTACAGACACACTGTCTCTTCACTCTAACTCTTCTACTGCAGCTACAATAGCCTCTGCTCTTCAGAACTAGCTAATTGCATACCACCTCCACCCAAGCCCACCTAAGTCGCCTATCTCTCCTCCTTTCGTCTCCCATACTGTCTCCCCACCCTAAGACTCTGCACTAACCACTTTTTCCTAATCCTTTCTCACCAGAACGTCAACCTTCTGAAATTCCAGCTCACGTTTTCCTGTAGATGTTGACTTTTAGATGTACAAACTGACCACCAACAATATCACTCCAACCAATATCACTCCAATCAATCAGGAGGGTCTGTGAAAGTCATGGGCTGAGCCCATTTCTTCCTGACTAACCTATAAAAAGGTAGAATTGACTTACATTTATCGTGGACTGTAGACAGTCTTCTGATTGTTTCAGGTCTCCGATCTGAGGAAAACTTCTTCCTCCCAGCAATCTCGGAGGCCTCGATAAGAGTCATGGGCTGCCCTTTACTTCCTTGACTAAGTGATAAAAAATAGATTCTCCCACAAGATTTGTGGTCTTGTCTTAAAGCGCCATCAGCTCAACGAACGACCCCTGTTGACTTCAATGACAACTGCTATATGCTTGTCATGGAATTTTCGCGGGATAATACAAATGTGGTTTCCCGTTGCCTTCTTTGGGTATTTTTTTTTTACGAGACATCAACTAGAGACATCAACTAGATACAGACAAGTTCTCCACACCTACATGGTCACCCAAACCGTAAAGAGCCAGAACAAATACTGTAATGTATTTTGTCCAATACTCTAACAATTCCGTTAATCCCTTCGCCTGGACTGGTACTTTGTTTTATCGACCCCAGAAAGGCAAAGTTGATCTCGGCGGGTCGGCGGGATTCGAACTCAAATCGCAAAGAGCCGGCGGAATAATTACCACAAGGCAAACCTAACGTGGGAGAATACAAATGTGGTTTCTTGTTGCCTTCCTTCCTTCGGATATTCTTTTTGTTTTTACAAGACACCGTCTTCTTATTTACATACAGACTAGTTCGCCACCCCTACCTGGGTATCCAGAATATAAAGAGTGGGAACATGTGGCCAGTTCCGACAATTCCGCCAATCTACCACCCTGGACGGGTACTTTATTTTATCGACCCCAGAAAGGCAAAGTTGACCTTGGCGGGATTTGAACTCAGAACGTAAAGAGCTGTAACAATTACCACAAGGCAATCTAACGATCCTGCCAATTCGCCGCCTTATACCAATATTTAAAAAGAAAAACAAAATTATTATTTCTGCTCTTACCGACCCCAGAAAGACAAAGTTGACCTTGACGGGATTCGAACTCAGAACGTAAAGAGCCGGAATAATTACTACAAGGCAATCTAACGGTCCTGCCAATTCGCCGCTTTCATACCGATGTTTAAAAAGAAAGAAAACATTATTATTTCTGGTCTTTTGCTTATTTCACAGGACATAACATAGAAGTTGCTGTAGCGACGGCGATAGTAAAAGAAAGAAATAGAGAGAGAAACGAGAGAATGAGTGTGAGAGAGAGAGAGAGATAAGGCATTAATCAATGGCTAACTATGCATAGAGCTATTTGCTGAATGAGATATGGCAGATGATTCAAAGGAACCGGCCACAACGATGAATGAATATAGAAGGAATATTTCGAGCATAGTTTTGATTTATATCCGCTTTCAAGATATCGTACCCTAATTCGCTACATGGAAGTAATTATATCTATTTTGAAAGATAGGATGGCCGCCGTTTATAGCCAGTCGTCATCGAAGTCTCCTGTGCTGTGTTGTGGATGGAGCACGAGAAGAAAAATTGCTGAATTTATTGATCTCCGCTGAAGAACAAATATCTAATTTTCCAAAACCACATTCAATAAGCTCTCAGGGATCCAGCCACTACAGCGAGAACAGTCATTAAGCGAAATTTAAATTCATCATTTTACAATCTCTTAATTCGTTCACTTATACGACTATTTTATATCGTGGGAGCGTGGGTGTTGGGGGGAGGGAGAGGGGAGGGTAATTTTAGAAGGCGCCGTAGTACAGGAGTAGGTTTTTGGACGAAACGATCCTGTAATCAGGTTTCGATTTCCAGTTGAAACCACGTCAGTTAGATCCCTAACACTCTTGAGAAAGGTATGAGCACCACACATTCCCATTTTCTTTGTTTTACTAATTATCAGGCTTGATGTCAATGTTAAACAAATATTTAATTATAATTATATGATATAGTATTTTGAATAACAGTAATGTTTCCTTGTATTCAAGGACGTCTTTTTTTTCTTTTAGAAGGAATTGGGTTTATGAAAACCCGAAAGTATGACAGTTACAGTCAGCCGTCAGCTCACTACAAACTGCAGTAAAATTATGGCCCATTATGTCAGACAACTCATCTTTAAAAAAAAATTAAAAATTAAAAAATGCCTAGAACGATATCTTTGCAGATGTGGTCAACCAATATTCTGTCATTATATCTCGGGTAGTTATTTCCTTTAGCGCCACTAAGCAAATCATAAAACTTATGATGTGATATTTAACACAAGATGGCGCACATGGCTGTGTGGTTAAGGAGTTCGCTTCGCAACCACATGGTTTCGGGTTCAGTCCCACTGCGTGGCACCTTGGG
>JAOPJM010001604.1:4488384-4503763 GCA_027124095.1 Muusoctopus leioderma | reverse complement strand
TTGTTATTCTCTCTGAGTTGTGTGTCTCCCCATGTGTAAAGACTGCATGTTGTTATTCTCTCTGAGTTGTGTGTCTCCCCATGTGTAAAGACTGCATGTTGTTATTCTCTCTGAGTTGTGTGTCTCCCCATGTGTAAAGACTGCATGTTGTTATTCTCTCTGAGTTGTGTGTCTCTCCATGTGTAAAGACTACATGTTGTTATTCTCTCCGAGTTGTGTGTCTCTCCATGTGTAAAGACTACATGTTGTTATTCTCTCTGAGTTGTGTGTCTCTCTAAGCAAAGACTGCGTGTTGTTGAACTTGGTCCACACATAAAGAACATCTAGGTTGACGTGGGTTGAATCTTTCTCAGAAGATTCAGCACAGGTCAGGTCAGGTCAGGTCAGGTCAGGTCACCAGATGAACCAGTGAATATAAATTATTCAAGAAAGCTGACGGTAGCAGCACAATTCTGAATAAACAACAACAATGAAATTCACAAACAAACAAAAACTGATGTGAGAAATTTCACCATTTTCATTTTTTTCTTTTGTAAAGCCCATATGGTTTGGATTGAGAGAGTTTAGGCTGTTATTTCTAGTAGGTGACTGCCCATGTAGATGCTTCCTTATAGTATCGATTGTTGTTCTGGTTGTTGTTGTTGTTGAGATTGGCTCTAAGTAGGTATAGTTCATCTTGTTATTGTTGCTGTTGTTGTTGTTTAGCCCCAGGTTAGCCATGATCAAGTAAACCTATCATCCAAAGCATTCCTGCCATGATAGATGTAGGGTTGTTGGGGTTTATGCACATGACTTGTGTGTTTTTTTTTGTTTTTTTAGGTATTGATGTTAAGACCTGTCTACTTTGCATAATTGTTCAACCTATCAGTTTTCTCCTGTAGATGATCTCTCGTTGAGGAGAGGGCTGCCAGGTCATTTGCATAGTCAGAATCTTTTAAATGGGAGATAAGCATCCATTGGCTTATCTGTTGTGATCTTATGCATGTTCTACTCGATAATTAAGAATAATATGGGGTGGGGGGGGGGGAGAGAGTATACAGCCGTTCTCTTGTGTTGAGACCTCCCCATTGTGGAGAGGCTTATGTGTCTTTGGGAATCTAGAAAGCTATCCTGAAAGGTGTCTTATTCCTGGCAGGTCTTACCAAGCTGAGCAGGTTTCAGAGTAGAGGCCAGACAAAAACCATCCAGCGCCTGGTCCTCCAGGTTAGAGGTTGGGTGTAGGGCCAACAATTCTACTCCGTAAAAAATATTTTTTTTAATGAAAACTTCGACAACGATGAACAAAAAAAATAGATGTGGTTAATTTATGCAAAAAGGAAACAGAACCAGTCAATGATTTTGTGTCATGATGTAAAATAGTTATTAGACCCTATTATGTTAAAATATACCACAATACATTGTCCAACCTTGATATTATTGAGAAAAGCAAACTCTAATGCGTAGATATTGGGTATGTTTTGAGATACAGAGATAAAGAACCACACTAGAAAGAGGTTAAATGAAGCTGTACCGGAATTCTAAATATTATATGCATAAAGCCACAAATGTCAGAAAGACAGATTTAATTCTAGAAAATAATTCTTAAAAGACATCATGTGAATTATTGATTTGATATGTCCCAGTTAGAAGAAAAAAACATTTCTTGTAAAACAGTAACAGAAACTGAGAGTGAGAATGTGAAAGTGAAAGTGAAAGTAGGTTGTGTGTGTTTGAAATGTATAAAACATTAAGATGATACATGGCAGAAATTGTAGCAAATTTGATTGGTTGACTGGGCAGAGAAATGGTTAGTGCAAGAAAGATAGTTTCTAACATAGATAAGGGGAGTTAAGTTAAATGTTATTCTCAAGCCCTTTTTTATGGGTCCATTAGAATCGAAGCTTATCCCAGTTTGTGTGGCATTAAGCAACTGAGAGTGCAGTCCATTGCAGAGTTAACCCCCAGCTGCTGCTGCTGGTACTCATTTTCAGCTGAGTGGACTGGAGCAATGTGAAATAAAGTGCCTTGCTCAAGGAAACAATGCACCACCCGTTCTGGGAATTGAACCCACATCCTTACAATTGTGAGCCCAGTCATGTAACCACTAGGCCATGTGCCTTCACTAGATAAGAGAAAGATAAGTGAAAATGTGGATTAGTACGATCAAGTCGGAACTTGAATCGATTAGTGGTCCTGGTGTGTATGGCGTCCACCATTGGAATCGTGACTGGTTCATAATCTCTACATTAAACATCTGTGATTGCCAGGCATGGTTAGCTTCTATTTGTTATGGGTTGGAGCCAGATCAACTTATCTATGGTGAATGCCAACATAAGTACTTACTTCTTCCATTCTGGAATGATAAAAGAGAAAGCCAGCCAAAGCTGGATTTGAACTCAAAATATAGAGGGACATAAATACAGCAAAGCATTTCATCCCGTACTCTACAAACTCTGCCAGCCACCCCCTTAATAAATAATAAAGGTAGGTGTTGATGTACTGAATGACGTAAGCAAACAAATCTCAATGAATTGAAATTTGCCTTTTAGTTGGAGAAGGAAAACAAAAACCTAGTGGCAATTGCTAGCGACTCTCAAAGAAAAGGTGAGATAATTTCAAGTCATTAAAAATGAATTTAACAGTGACTGAGCCAATTTGGGAGCCACAATATAGTCGCTCGCATATCTGCTAGAAATAGCAGCCAAATCTCTCTCAAGTCTTAGAAATGAAGGACATGTTGGATAATGTAGTCCAAGGCACATTGTGTCCAGGAAAAATATGGGATGGCCACAACTAGAATGCCTTTGATGATAGGTCTGCTCAACCAGGAATAAATTGGGGCTAGTCAATCCCGAAAGTATAAAAGGCAAAGTTGACCTCAGTGGGATTTGAACTCAGAACATAAACTAAATACTGCAAGGTGTTTTGTCTGATGCTCTAACGATTCTGCCAATGGTTTCTAACATAGGCACAGGGCCAGAAATTTTGAGGGGAGGGGTAAGTCGATTAAATCAACCCTGGTACTTGACTGGAGCTTTGTTTATTGACCCTGGAAGGATGAAAGGCAAAGTTGACGTCGGTAGGATTTGAACTCAGAACATAAAGAGTCGGAAGAAATATGGCAAGGAATTTTGTTTGATGCTCTACTGATTCTTCCAATAATAATTGTTTCTACCATAGGCACAAGGCCAACAACCCTAGTATTTGACTGGTACTTTATTTTATCGACCCCAGAAGAATGAAAGGCAAAGTTGACCTCGGCGGGATTTGAACTCAGAGTGCAGTGAGCCAGAATGAATACTGCAAGGCATTCTGTCTGACGCACTAACGACTCTGCCAAAAAATAATAACAAAAGCTAAGAAGGAATAATTGTTAAGATAAATAAGTTGAAGCAACGTTGGACTGACCGACTGTTCCTGGTTCACAGAAGCACCGACCCTCTCTACAGTCTCCTCGGCCATTGCACATATCTGGACACATCTCTCCAATGTAAATTTCATCAACGGCCCATGGTGGGGATATTGCTCCTTCCAAATGTTTCTGGACCCAACGTATTTGTGTGGTGCTGAAAAAGATCATCGTAATACGTGATTATAAAGTACAATCTTCTTCTCTATTCAATGCAAATACTATTATTGATCATTGGTTAAATTACACATGAAATATGAATAATGGTTTCTTACATTGGCACAAGGCCAAATATTTCAGGGGGAGAGATAAGTCTATTAAATCGACCCCAGTACTTGACTGGTACTTTGTTTATCGACCCCAGAAGGATGAAAAGCAAAGTGGACCTAGCGGGATTTGAACTCAGAATGTAAAGAGCCGGAACAAATACTGCAAGGCATTTTGTCCAATGCCTCACCAATTCTACCAATCCACCTGCCCTGAAATCTTAGAAATAATAAGATATGTTTGGAAATGAGTGATAAAGTCAAATACTTAGGTATTATTTTAATAATAGTATAAAAAATGAAGCTGCATAAAAGTTGTTTTGTTTAGTGTGTGTATGTGTTCTCTAAGTATCGGTACCTGCTACAGAATGATGGTAATCTTTAAACTACCAAGAAATATAATAAGGAGTTAATTTTTTAAAAAGTAAGTCTAATTAAGTTTCTAGCAATGGATATACTCTATATAGCAGCAATACTAATCTTACAATATATTCTAATATTAGACTCATATTGTTTCTCGATAAGGAATATCATCCTCATCATCATCATTGTTTATATGTCTGCTTTTCCATGCTGGCATGGGTTAGATGGGTCATTTTGAGGCAGTGTTTTACAGCTGGATGCCCTTCCTAATGCAAACCCTCTTACTTGCCTCTTACAACATGCAAGGATACGGTGTACCTATTCTAAAAACTTGGATACACACAGTATCATATAGGTTTAAGAGAACTGTCCCATAGAGGTCAAACACTGAACAACTGGATAAACAGGAACAGGTGCTACTGACAGCACCATGGGAGTGTTCTCCTTTGACAGTGCCATGAGAGTGTTCTTGGAATATACTTTATATAAAAGCAATACTAAGTTTTAAATATATTTCAATATTCATTATAAGTCAGTATATAAATCAGTTATATAATCTATACAGTAACACTA
Organism: Muusoctopus leioderma; assembly: GCA_027124095.1. Taxonomy (NCBI): domain Eukaryota; kingdom Metazoa; phylum Mollusca; class Cephalopoda; order Octopoda; family Octopodidae; genus Muusoctopus; species Muusoctopus leioderma. Next base: position 4,499,173 of record JAOPJM010001604.1, on the reverse strand, counting down.
TCAACCTTAATCTTATAGTTTATCTTAGCATCCATTGCAAATGGACCTTTCTAAAGTTACATAGATTTCAGAATATTTTAGAATACCAACAGTGTTCTGTATAAGACCACTGCTATCCCTGATATTCATGTTTGTAGTTACCAGCTACTTGTTAACTTGTTCAGGTTACCAACATAGGAACTTGCCCTGTGTGAATGTGCCCATGACTTTGTTGTTGTTGTTGTTGCTGTTGTTCTTTAGCCCCAGGCCAGCCCTGACAGAGTAGACCTATGATCAAAATTACCCCATCCTGTCTTTCTTTATACATAGTTTATATAGGACCATATTTTCCATTGAGTTCTTTTTTAAGACAGTAGGGTATGATTTGATGGAGATTTGGCTGCTATTTCTAGAAGGTTGAATGCTCACAGAGTCCTCCCTTGTTTGCTTGACAATGGAAGATATAGCTCCAACATTAAGGTTTTCTCAATGATCAGAAATTTTTCCTGATGCAGCACTTCTCTATATAACTGATAAAATATTAGCAACACTAAATTAGCCTTAATGGCATGTAAGCCCCTAAACTGTTAGCTCATGTTATTAAAGCTAGGATTGGTAACTTGGAACCTATATAATTCTGTAATATGATAAGGTAAAAATTCTTCATAAATACAGTAAAACATCTTCAATATGTCTAAAGAAAATTCTTACTCACCTTGAATGTGCTTTGTCTGGTAATGTCAGTGTATATCTTGTCCAAGATGGATATTCATCAGCATATAGTTTACTTGCTTTATGGTGTATGTGAGGTCGGCAGCTCATCAAGACATTGTTATCTGGTAGGCAAACAGGTAATATGTGTTCCCATTTCGCAAGACTTGGATTCTTCCGGAATTCAAGGTGTACAGGGCTATTTGGAATGCAACTGTTGAATTTGTCATTACACCCAATAGCAATCTAGAGGAACAATAACATGAAGGAATATTAGAAAATATAAACAGGAAAACGATCTTTATTCAACTTAACCCTTTTGATACCAACCCGCCTGAAACCACCCTTGGTTCTATGATAAAACATCATTTGTTGTAAAGTGTTCATTTAAAAATTTATAAATTTAAATAAATTTATGTAAGAAGTTTTTGTTAAGGTATGTTCCAAACACCAACTCAATAACGAGAAAGTTAGTTATTTTACTAAATCCCTCCAAATTCTTCACTATTTTCAAAATTAATTGAAAATCATAGGCAGTGTATTTCATTAGAAATATGGTAACGAAAGGGTTACAGTTAAGTAGTTGCAAAATACTGAGAATTCTTGTGTAAGAGACGAGATAGGTAGAAATATTGTGGCTTGCATAAAAGTACACTTTATAGGTGCTAATTTGAGTGGATGAAGTGAGCTGGAGTTGCTTTGGTGTAGTGGCTATCACGGTCGTCCGGTTTATGACAGATACATGGATTGATTCCCATGGGCGGTTCTGAGCACATTTTTTTCAATCTTGGGTTTGTGTTTGTAAGGTGTCTAATTTAATCTAATTTAATGTTTATTTATCAAGGAATATTGTTATTGAGGAAAGGAATATTTCTTTTGTTTTGATCTGTTTGGTAAGTATTAAATAACAAAATTGTGTCTTCATCTTATTAATGTAACACAATGTTGTTCCTACTTTATATACTATGTTGGAAATACCAAATACTCAGATTGAAATACCAAATACTCAGATGGAAATACCAAAGTCAGTCACTATACAAGAATGAATATCACTACATCTTTAGAATAAAGAATATTGATGGAACCTCTAATAGAAATAGAAATCTGGTAAAAACATTACAGACTTGATATTGTTTGATTTCTGTGATTAGAATATCATGCTCTGCTATAGAAGTCAGCCCCAAAGAAGATGTGAATATCTTATCTAAAGTTACAGAGAAGAACCATCTTCAGTAAAATGTTGTGGGCACCTGCAACCATTTACCATAATGATAGGTTCTCATATTCTTAGTAATTAGTGAACTGTACAGTGTAACAAAAGGTTTCTGTAGAAATCTGGAAATGTTGGAGTTCTCTAGAAAAGATCTGAAAAGCCTGACTCTTATCTAAGAGATATAATTAATTAAAGCTATACTGAACTACAGAATATATCTATAGATTTTTAGCCAACAATGTATGTATAGACAGATGTAAACACCTTGCCTTTATATATACAATATATTCATGGAAGGATCAGCTGTACTAGTTTCAATCCTGTATTGGGATTTCATCAGCAACTAAGTACACTCTTCAACTGTCCACGGACACACTGCTTATAATTAGTGGCTTAATTAAACTGGAGAGACCAATATATAACACATTCCTGGTAGGTAGTTCAATTAATAAATAACTGGTGTGTATATACAGACAAGGTGTTTACATCTGTCTATTACATACAGTGTCGGCTAAAAATCATCATCATCATTTTACGTCCGTTTTCCATGCTGGATGGATGATTTCGGCCTACGTCAATTGTGAATGGAGTCACCACTCTCCTAGATGGGTCGAGGGACCACGCTTCACATGTATGTTTCGTTTGGCTTGGTTTCTATGAAAAACGAAACAAACATGTGAGGTATGGTCCCCCAACCTGTCTAGGAGAGTGGTGACTCCATTATAAATATATTTTCTAGTATAGTATAGTATTTAAACAAAACACTTAATGCACCAGTAATTTATTAATGGTACATTGAAATTCTATAAAAGGTTTCAAAAAATTTTTTTTGGTTTTTTTTTTTTGCATCTACTGGAAGAATATATATGCAACCATTACATACATACACAAACAGTGATTGAATTAAATTCTGTAACAAAGAGAAAATTTAAATTAATATAAACCTGTAAATGCATATACATATAGACTAAAACACATAGACTCATAGTTTTCAGTTATAATTATTTATGTCCTCAAATTTCCTATCAAATGTTATCCAATATTATAGTTATTTCACTGTTCTATAATTGTTTTGTCCCCAGGGTTGTTATTTTCACTGTCCCATTTAGTCTGGAGTTATGATTATTCATTTATATAAACTTGGAATGTATTTATATTACTCCATATAGTCTGAAATATATTTATCTTTTGTCTCAAATAGCCTTGTGTTATATTTATATTTAGCTACTAATTGAATGTGCTGGAACTGAGTATGCATTTAAAGTTGATATAATTGATTATTACCTTTAAGGTTTTATTTTTTACTTTTGATTGATCATAACTATAAAAGAGAATGAATATGATGTAAAAACTACTAACAAAGTCACAAATGTAAGTATTGTATTAGCATTTTCAGATTAGAACAAATTTAGAAACTCCATATCATTTCAACTTTTTGGGGGTCTTAAGAACAGTCGTTGTATCTTTAATTTTTTTTTTTACCGGTTTGTCAGGAGGGAAGGCAGTGCCCAACACCCTTTTTTCAGTGTCTCTGAGACTGGTGGGAGGGAGGGAAGTGTTCTCAGGCCCAAATGCTTCCAACAGAGTGGCTTCTACTTAAGGCACCCAAGGGTAGCCAGGTGGTGGTGGTGTCAAACCGGGTGATGGATTAAGTCTACCACCCAAGGAGGCTGCAGCGGGATTCTAACTCAGAACTCAGAATGCAAAGAGCTGGAACAAATACTGCATGGCATCCCATCCGACACGCCGATGATTTTGCCAGTACATAACCCTAGACTGGTACTTTATTTTATCAACCCCGGAAGGATAAAAGGTAAAGTTGACCTCAGTAGGATTTGAACTCAGAGTGCAGTGAGATGGAACAAAATAAGAAAACACAAAAGATTAATTGTGGTACCTTAAATTGGAGAATGGTATCTTCTTGAACAATAAGTTGGTTTGTAGTCAAGCTCTTCTGTCTTTCGTCATTGTTCCAAGTTAGAGCATGTTCAGTTTTGTAGCAGAAGTCCTTATTGATTTGACCTCGTGGAGAAAACTCCCAGTTAGACCAAAGTTCATGCATACCCTGAGTAAAGTTTAACCAAAGTGTGCTGGGGTTGATCTCTGATCCACCAATATAAACATTGTCCAGAGCCCAGCTGGGAAATATTTGAGAGTTTTCGAGTGACATGGGCTGCCACCATCGAACACGTGTACTGCCAGTTCTGGCATGAAAGGGCAACTTTAGATAGTCTCTCTTTGGTTGCTGATAATGTTGGTAGTCAAGAGTATGTAGTGTATGCCAAATAATACCTGAAAGGAAACAACAATGTAAAAATAAATAAATGAAGTTTTATTAAAATAATTAAAAAAACACTTTGGGTGTAGAATTATAGAGTCATTTTGGTGGTCTCAAACTAGCACCAGATTGCAACATACACTAGGAATAATCTTACAGTCACATTCAGAAAACTGAAGCTTTAAGAATTAGCACCAATTCTTCTTCTATTATAATTCCATTCACATCTAGGATGTATTATCAGATTGAGTGAACTCGGACGTTATCATCTTTCGATTGCTCCATCATAGCTATGCAAGTCTTCCTAACTACTGCAGTGTTTCATTTGTAGAAACTGATTGACCCGTGCCGTTGTACATTATAGTATGATCTTCCGCCACCGATCAGCACAGATATAGCCATTATATCAGTTTGTTAATATTTGCATTCATCTGTACTGGAGCACTGCTGCCTACTCCAGGATTGATATTTAGGTTTACTCCTGAAGTGATTAAGATTTCATCTGGTCCCTACCCTTTGGCCTAATGGTTAACTATTGATCTGACAGATAGATGATGAAGAAGTGTGATAGAAAAAAGAATTGAAGCATTTCAGTTGAGGTGCTACAGCCATTTTGTTTTTGAGAATGCTGGGTAGTAAGAAAAACAAAAAAAATAAATGGATACTGAACAAAACTGATAAAACTATAAAATTTCTGAATAGCATGAACAACAGATATGTTTGTTATGCTGGGAATGGCAAATAGGAAACAACAGATACAGACAGAAAACCTGATATGTTGACAATATTAAAAACACAAAGAACCATACCATAATGGAAGTTGCTTGGTGAGGATATTGGTATATATTTATTACCGTCTTACATGAATTTTTATATATTTTATATATTAGAATGGAGATGACAGAGTTTTTGAAAAAATTGTTATTTGCATACAACATATTTTGAGAATATGATTTTTCAAAATTTGTATACCTTTCCAAATGGTAATAATTCAACCATGAAGTAAAAGTGATACCTATTTTCAGATAAGCAGACTTAAAAATTCAGTAATATTACTGTAATATAGATGAACAAGACTATATATACTACAGAGCTTGAACACAAAGCTAAGGAATTAGTAGATTTGTACTTTAACTTTACGCTCTGCCTTTGGGCATATGGGACGCCATTGTCAATGACTCTTTTGCTCCATCACACATCCTAAATGCTGTGGTGGAGGTGGGGATTATGGCATCCATGGTCTAATGGAATAAATTACTGAAATACCATAATTTGTTGCTGAATTACATTCATTTTTCAGCCTGTGGCATTTGAGACGTTTGGGGGTAGCTGAACCACTGACAGCCAAGTTTTTGTCATCATTGTTGGCTCATCTTACTGACATATTGGGTGATGCTCGTGAGGGTGCTTGGCTGTTCCAGTGCCTCAGCCTTGCTATCACCCGCAGTAATGCCGTGAGTGTTTTGGGTTGCCTCAACAACTTTTAGAGGGAAACACCAGAAATGCTCTGTTGTAGTGTGCACTTGAGGGAGTGTGCATATCTTTTTTTCTCTCTATTTATTTATTCCTTTGATATTTTTATTATTATTTTAATTTTTATTGTTCTCTATATTGTATAAAATATGTATTTAACAATAAAATTTCAATCAACTTTACAATATTTGGAGAAAGATTATGACATCAGTAGTTTGCAATGTTTGGAGAAATGTTATGACATCAGTAGATTTATTCCTTAACTTTATAGTGTCTGGAAAAAGGTTATGACATCAGTATATTTCTATCTTAACTTTATAGTGTCTGGAGAAATTTTATGACATCAGTATATTTCTATCTTAACTTTACAGTGTCTAGAGAAGAGTTATGACATCAGTATATTTCTATCTTAACTTTACAGTATCTGGAGAAAGGTTATGACATCAGTATATTTCTATCTTAACCATATAGTGTCTAGAGAAAGGTTATGACATCAGTATATTTCTATCTTAACTTCACAGTGTCTGAAGAAAGGTTATGACATCAGTATATTTCTATCTTAACATCACAATATCTGGAGAAAAATAAATGACAAAAAAGACTTACCACCATTGATAGAATATTGTAATATGACACTTTGGTCTCTAGATTTGGGTATAGCACATTCACCATCTTTCTGAGTGCCTCCAATTATGGCAGTGTACAACACAAACCTAGTATTATGAATTAAAAAAAGAATCATACATTTGTCTTTTGTAAATAATAATTTTCAAAATTTTTATATTTAGTTGGAAAATTCCAAATAAAGAGTAATTAATAGTTAAATTAGTATTATCATATTTAATGCAGGAAACATTAAAAAGCTAACTTAAATAAATATGTGGTGAGGAAAAAAAGCATTACTCAATGACTAACATTATTTTAGTTATTTTGACAAGTACAGGAGACAACTCTGGACATGTTTCAGCCTTATTATGACCTTATCAATAGGTGGCAAATTGGCAGAGATTTTAGAGTGTCGGTTAGAATGCTTTGCTGTATTTGTTCCGACTCTCTGTCCTCTCAGTTCAAATCCCACCGAGACCAACTTTGCCTTTCATCCCTTTGGGGCCGATAAATAAAGTACCAGTCCAGTACTGGGGTCGATTTTTCTCTTCTCTCTCTCTCTCTCTCTCTCTGGAAGAAATTGACTGTGGCCAGGCTTAGAGAGGAGATGAGCACTGCCAGGTTTAAAATAAATACCCAAGAATTGCTGTATGTTATAACGGCATCACTACGACCCCATTAGGGCTCAGAATCATAATTGGAAATGACTTTATCAGTAAAACATTGGCATCACTGAATTATTTATTCTGTAAACAAAAAATAATTAATGCCTAATTGTATATATATAAAATTTTAACACACCATGATATCTGTAATATTTTCCCGCAAATATGCTTGACTCCCGCAAATATACTCAACTTGTATTATGCCTGGATGACTAAATTTAACCATCTTTCTTTTATGATGATAATGTTTTCCTATAAAAATTCGTTTCGTATTTTTTTGAATATTTTTTGACTTGTTATCTTTTTTCTAACCTTTTTCTTCCATGACATAACTTCAGTTATGTTGTATATTTGATATCACACTTTATGTTTTTATACTTTGCCTCAACAATTAACTCTTAACGACCTGTAGGGCACAGTTCCACATGGTACGACATCATCAAATTGATATGAATCAATGAACTATATATATATTTGGTGAAAGTGAATTATTTTTGTGTGAAAACACCCCAAGCACTTATGCTTCTAACCTGTAAATTTCAGAATAAATAAGCTGCAAACAATCAATTTTTAAGCATTTTCTGCTCAATCTAGAAAATGTTTATAAGGTTGTTAAGAGTTGAATTACTCTATTATAATATTCAAGATACAAGATAATTAAATTCAATATGAAAGCTAAATATAAACACCTCAACTGTTATTATTTATTCAGCTCTTCAAATAAATACATCAAACCATTAGTCTTTCTATTTATAAAAGTTCTATCACAAGGATATAATATAAAAGTTCTAATACAAGGATAGATTAGTAAAAGGAAAAAAAATAAAATAAAAATAAAAACATACGTTGCATCTCTGAGGTCCAAATCCCAGGTTTCAGCCAATCGCATGCCTTTACCTGAAAACACCAATGCTGTTCCATCAACAAGCTCTGTACAGGCATCGTAGATAGATGCTCCTTGCACAAGGAACCAGTTACTTCTGTTTATATTTGGCTCATTAAATGTGTCTTTAAGTTGTGTCTTCAAATGTGAATGGAAAGTTGGTTAGTATTAGCATATAACATACATGAACAAATAATTATATACAAAAAGTATTGATCTAAAGATCATAGCAGATCTCTCTAATCAAACCAAGGAAACAAATGTTTCTCTTGGTTTTTCCGTTGTTGAATTCTACCTGAGAACACATTCCAAGATGTGTTGCAAAATTGGAAAAAACATTGCAAGGGTGTGGTGTATCAACAGTGGAGGGAACTATTTTGAAGGAGACAAGTCTGATTAAATTGTAAGTAGAGTAATATATTTGTATTTTACCAAGTTTGGTTTCTTTTAGGATAGACCTCATCAACACTAATTAACCCTATAAAGCCTACTGTAGCCTCAGGTTGATCAATGATGCCTTGTGAGTGGAATTTAGCAGACAGAAACTATGCAGAAGCCTGTCACATATATATATGTGTGTGTGTTTAGGTTTACCAGTGTGTCAAGTTCTGTCCCTTTATGTGAAAACGTAACTTAGTAATGTGATAAATCGAGAGTGATAAAATAAATACCAGACTGAAATAAGTACTGGGGTTGACATGATCGACTAAAACCTTTGAAGACAATGTCCTAGCATGGCTGCAGTCCAATGACTGAAACTAGTAAAAGAAAATTAAAAGAATATATATATGTATATATATATATATATATATATGTATATATTATTCAAATGTCACTAATTCTGCAACAACCACCAGATATTATAATTGCTTGCTTGCAATAAAGTTGTTCAAATGTAAAGTATCTTGAGAACTCATCCAAGTTTTCAATTTTTTTCTTTTCTTGTGTAGTATTTGACATGTTGAGCATTATTGACAATAGGCATCATAGGGTTAAAAAAGAATTCAGATCGGTCTAAAATTTATTAAAAGAAATTGGTTTCTTAATTCTTAATTTTGAAGATATAGTAAAGTAATTGATAGGGGGAAAGTAAATAAAATATCATTTACCGACTGATAGTGGTATCCCTTTGGGTGACATGTGGCCCACATATATCCTTCATCACAGCGACACTGGTCATTGTCACAAAAGCCATGGCCATGACACATATCTGTACATGCTTTGCCAATATAGATTTCTCTGATGGCCCATTCCTTGCCATCTTCGGAGTCTTCCTGTTGACCAGGCATATCTTGGAACCACTGGAAACGTGTGGCACTGGAGAAAGAAAACATAAACAGGAAAAAAGAAACAAAATTTTTCAGAGAGATTTTAAATCAGTCAATGTTTAAAGTTGTTTTAATGTAGATGTTTGATTCATGTGTATGAGTTTATATGAGTGCATGGCCAAGTAGTTAAGAAGTTCACTTCTCAGTCACATGATTTCAGGTTCAATCCCACTGCACTACACCTTGGGTGAAATTAGGCAGATGAAAACTGTGTAGAAGCCAGTTGGATGGACTGCATATGTAATTCGAAATTGTCACATGCATTGACAAACTGAGTCTGTCTGAAGATTACATTAAGTGTATGTCTGTAGAATACTATAACACACTTACACTATAATACAATGAGTAAGTAGTTCCATTCATCAAACAACAAACAACTGCAACACCCATTCATTAAAACTGATGTGTAATCCATTCATGAGTTTGTATTTTGTACACGAGTGTATTTTTAACCATTTGCACCAATTGGTACCTTCACTTTAACTGTCTAGATCAATCAGTCTCCTCACCTATCCATATACCTAGTCAACACACTGATTCTCCAAGCACTCTTCACCTTCTCTCACTAAATCCAGCCTTTATCTAATCACCACAGTCTCTGTACATGTCAAACGTCCCACATCATCCTCTCTCTGCTCCAAATTCTTTGGAACTTCAAGCAGACCTATGACTAAAGACATTCCAGCCAAGACCACTCCATCCCTTTTCAGGTATAGTATAACCCAATGTGTGCTTCCTGTTTTAAGACAGTAGAGAGATTTGGCTGCTCTTTCTCGTAGGTCAAGCAACTGCATAGTGGCTTTCAAGCAATGTTGTTTCCATTGACATCAGAAAATCCACCGTTCAAGCCAGGAATGAGAACTTTCAAGCTACGTTACCAATCTATGAGTGTTCCTCATCTCTCATTTCTTGGATCAGAAGTCTTGTAGTATACTGCCCAATTACAGTGTGCATTAACTGGATTCTCTGTACCAAACTTTTTATCTTAGAGTTTGGTTGTGTCTCCTCTATTCTTCATTCTGTAATTTAAAAATCTTCTCGCTGTTACTTCTATCCCTACATACTCCTATATAGATAATACAACCCTTCACTCCTTAACATAGGGACATGATAACCTAGTCCCCTTCAACAACACAAAGACACAATCACTAAATATATCAAAGAAACATTATTGCCCCCCCCCCCCCCGCTCTTCATATGCGGGAACATCACACAACTGAATACCTCAATATTGATACAAATGCTAGGCCTCTGATGACCTCTCATGGTGACCCCACATATATAACATTGCCAAAATTACATCACAAAGACTAGGATTCCTCTCCAGGGTCAGAAAATATTTCAGCTCTCGTGACCTTTTACAAAGGTCAGTGACTGATCTACTACAAAGCTCGAATAAGACCCACAATAGAGGCTCACATATCTGGTATAGTGTTGCTGCTACATACAGAAACATCTTAAACTGCACTTTCCCAAAAAGGCCATTTCGCTGATTGGAAAAGATAGTTTTATCAACACACAGCAACCATTAGCTCACAGACACATTATTTCTTCTCTCTGCCTCTTCTATCATACTATCATCATCATCGTTTTACGTCCGCTTTCCATGCTGGCATGGGTTGGACGGGTGATTTCGGCCCGCGTTGCTTCCTC
>JAOPJM010001604.1:4353839-4364146 GCA_027124095.1 Muusoctopus leioderma | reverse complement strand
TGCGGGCCGAAATCACCCGTCCAACCCATGCCAGCATGGAAAACGGACGTAAAACGATGATGATGATGATGATATATGGGACAGGCTTCTGTACAGTTTCCGTCTACCAAATTCACTCACAAAGCATTGGCCGTCCCGAGGCTATAGTAGAAGACACTTGCCCAAGGTGTCACACAGTGGGACTGAGCCTGAAACCACTATCTAATAAGAAATATATTTAGAAATGTAGAAGCATTAAACAAAGTGATCATGAATGCTAATTCCAACATCAAATGAAGCATGCAAGTTTGCTGAGATCTTGACAAAGTTTTCTTAAATTGCCAAACTTTTTAAAAAACAAATTTATTGCTTTATTTACAATTTAATCAGACTTGTCTCCTTCAAAATAGTTCCTTCCACTCTTGGTACACTGCTCCTGATATTTTCCCAGTTTTTGGAACATGTTCTAGAACGCATTTTCAGGAGTAGTGTGTAGTTCTCATAGTGAATTTTCTTCAATCTCTTCTATCGTCTGAAATCGGTGACCTTTCAGGGTGGATTTCAACTTTGGGAGTAAAGAAAAGCCTGCAGGGGCCAAGTCTGGAGAGTAGGGTGGCTTGAGGACAAGAGTTGTCTCATACTTTGCTCAAAAGTCAAGGATAAAAAGTGACTTTTGTGAAAAATATTGCAGCAACACAATGCATCTTTAATTTTTCTTTTAAAATCATGTGGAACAAACTTTTATAGGTGCTTACTTCTTTCGAAATTTCATGGACAGTCAGGCAATGATTTTTTACAGACCACAGCATGTACTTTCTCAATGTGATTGTCATCTGTTGTTGTGGAAGATCGTCCAGATTTGTGATCCTCTTCAGTAGATGTTCTGCCTGATTTGAAATGCAGGTACCACTTGTGACATTGCTTATGGCTCAAACAATCCTCTCCATAGGTCTGTTGCAACATTAGAAAAGTCTCTGTAAAAGTTGTTTCCAAATTGAAACAGAATTTCATGCAACTAGCACTTATAGATTGATGACTAACTGGTGTGGTGTGATGTGGCTATTAGTAGATTGAAGGTCAATATCACCCAGACACACCACTGCAGTCACAAGCACTCTGCACTGGCTGGTTGGTGCACTGTTTTAAAAGTCCGCTTTCTTTTTGGTTAGACCTCGTATGTATGAAAGTTTAAAGAAAGAGAAGTTGGTGCAATCTACCCTATTTAATTATTTAAAAAATAATAATGTATGTAATATTGTCACATTTCTCTGTATAATTATATTTTTCTCCAAATAAAATGTACTTTATTGCATTGTTTATACTGTACAATATAAATAAATTATACATAAATATGTTTTTATTGCCTTTAGGTATTTAGTTTGAAAACTGTTTTATAAAATTGTTACTGCACATTTTCATTGGGATGGAATCAATTACCATATTTTATATGCTATAATAAATTTGAATAGTACAAATTCAATATGTACAAAGTTTTTATAGGAGTAATTATTTGTACTAATTAAAGTGATACTGCATTGATAGTAATATAAAGAATAGGCTTACTTTTACTTTAATCAAAGTTTATTTTTTTAGATTTAAATTTGGGTTTTCACCTAAAATTTGAAAACCTTGAAAGATAAACCTAAAAGTTTCCTTTGTACACTATAAGTTAAATCATTGCTGTAGCAACGACCCAATGAGGGAGCTTCTACTCATTCACTTGACCTGTGAGAAATAGCAGCTAAATCTCCCTCAAATCACACTCTTGTGACTTAAAAATAGGACATATTAGATAATATAGTTCGCATTATTCTTAAAAATTTGGGATGGTCATGACTGGAACATCTTTGATCATAGGTCTGCTGGCTCAGGATTGACTTGGGACTAAACAACAAGAATAATCATTGTTAGTTAGCTTGACTCACTATCATGATGTGACTTGATTTTTAATAAAAGGCTACAAAAACTAGTTTTGCTGGTTTTTTGTTTTTGAGTGGGGAAACTAGTTGGTTGTAAACAATGCTGTAATTATTTGATCTTCATAAAAGATATCCTATTTAGAGCTACAGTTCTACAGTTTAGATTTCAGACTAGCTGAAATCATGTCAATGCACAGATTTTCTCATGAGATGAGATGAGTAATCATGCAAATATCTTATTCTTGATATAGTTTTGATAGTTAAATTAGGGTCAGTGTTAGTTTAAGATCCAGTTTTCCCCATGTCTTGATAGTGATGTGTGAGGCTTTGAGGCCTAACCTTCTAACAACATTATTCCATATCTTCTATGGTTTACCTTTGCTAATACTTGACCCAGCATGCATCATCCATCATCCATTTGAAACTATTGTCTAGACTAGTGCATCATCTGTCTAGATACAGTAACCATTACTTGTGATATTCAATAACTTTCACAACTCACTTGAATTTAACCAGTCTTTCTTGTTCACAATTACTCAGTTGGGACAGTTGACACCTCTCATTTGCAATGTCTTCATATTTTGGGGTTATATAAAAAGAAAAGACTCTGATTTTATCCCATGAGGCTTAACTGCAGTTAAAGATAAGCCCATAGAGAAATTAACAGACATTATGGACAGGCAAATTCATAATCTTAATCTGCAGTGATGTGATAGTGCTAATAATTATTTCCTGTTCACATTATACATCTAACATACACATTTGACTCATTCCTTTCCAATCATTACTGGTTTTTGGTATTTATTGTCCATGTTTCATGGTTGCACAAATCACATATCTGACACTAAACCAACCCAATCCTTTTCTGAATCACAAAGATTCATGAGCTGGTTCTTATCTTCAGTTACTGTAGTGATAAGCAGGTGAGAGTAAAATCTCCTTTTGAACAGCATGCTAATCTATCGCAAGTAACTTTCTCCACAGTGGGAATTGAACTCAGTATGAATAACTCATCAATTACACATTGTTGTTATATAACCACTCTGTGGTACCTACTTCAAGCTAGCTGGACTGTATCACACTTTACAGCTTATGTGGACTTTATCTTTTGAAAGTTAAGTGTTTTGGCTACAGACACACATGTGTAGCATTGGTGACTGCATATGAACTGCTGATCTCTTGACTTGACTATTCAATACCCTCTCGATTCAACCACTTGTATCTCTTTACACAGCGAATTGGCAGAGTTGTTAGTGCATCGGACACAATGCCTAGCAGTATTCGTTCTGCCTCACTGCGCTCGGAGTCCAAATCCCACTGAGGTCAACTTTGCCTTTCATCCTTTCGGGGTAGATAAATAAAGTACAGGTCTAGGGCGGTGGACTGGTGGAATCGTTAGAGTGTCGGATGAGATGCCTCATGGTATTTAATCCGGCTCTTTGCATTCTGAGTTCAAATCCTGCCATGGCCTACTTGGGTGGTAGACTTAACCTGTCGCCGGTTTAACACCTCCACCTGGCCCTTGGGTGCCTTTAGTGGAGTCCACTGTGTTGCAAGCATTCATGCCAGGTCTCCGGTCTGAGGATACCTTCCTCCCTCCTACCAGTCTCGGAGGTCCTGAAAAAAGGATGATGGGTACTGCCTTTCCCCCAGACTAAGCAGTCCCCCCCCCCCCCCAAGTGCACATGCACACACACACATGTACACACACATCATATAATTTGTCTTTCAGTAGTTTTCCAAGGTCCTTCCATTCATATTTCCTGTACTTTATTAATTATAACACTATTTCAGATATTTCATAGTTTTTCAGCATATATATCCATTAGCTGTGGCAAGATTTTGAAATCATGACCTTGAGGTCCAACACATTCACCTCACAGCCATTGGCATTTAGTCAATATTAAAACTACTGTCAAGTTCCAAGATTTGTTTAATTTTTTTAAATAAAATCATTTTATCAACAAACAACTCATTTGGAATCATATAGTACTTCTTTTTATTTCTAAATTTTATTCTATTTTTATTATATTTTTAAAGAAAAATCCCCATCGCCATTGTCACCATCACCACTACCACCATCACCATCATAATCTTTATTATCTGTCCCCACACATGCAGCATGATCTACAGCAGGAGTCAAAGCTACCTCTCTGCTGCCCCTGCTTGCTCCCATCTTACCTACTTGTGAGTTCTGCTGCCTTCTTCAGTGATATTCACCACTTCACTAGTTGTTGTTATTGTTGTTTAGCCCCAGGTCAGCTTGATCAAGTAGATCTATGATCAAAGGTGTTCCACATCTTTTATTCTGATATGGTTTATCTAAAACTATGCTATCCAATATGTCTTTCTTTTTTTAGGACAGTTGGGTGTTATTTGAGGGAAATTTGGCAGTCCCTTGTTGGGTTGGCTGGTTGTAGTTGTGTCAGTATGTGTGTAATATGAAAGATGTATATGTGTATTTGGTTATGATGCTGTATATATTGCAAATGTCTCATATCTATTCAGTAAGTGTTTGCTTCTTGCCAGGATCTCCTAGTCTTAGCATCATTACTCCTATGTTAATTAAATACCTCTATTAACTCTAAGGAATGACAGATAAATTAACCCCTGGATAGAACACTCGTCTGTTATAGGTAATATTACATTCCCAGATAATCTGATCCTATTCCCAACAGTTAGGTGAACTGTTGAAGTTAAGGTCTTTCTCGAGCCTATAGGCCAATTAGAGCCGGAGCTTATCCCAGTTTCTGTGGCATTAAGTGACTGAGAATGCAAGGCACACCCTGAATAGGACGCCAGTCCATTTCAGGCTTAACCCCAGCTGCTGCTGGCACTTATTCTTCAGCTAAGTGGAGTGGAGCAACATGAAATAAAGTGCCTTGCTCAAGGACATAATGTGCCGCCCAGTCTGGGAATCGAACCCACATCCTTATGATCGTGAGCCCAATCACCTAATCACTAGGTCATGTTCCACAAGTGAAATGAAGGGGTACATATTTCCTGCTTTTAGCAACGGTCCCCATCCAATGACAAGTAGAGGGTTCCATCCTTTACTGCCACTCATAGTCAAGCTGCTTCACCATGGGAAGCTATTGGATTTAGCTGCCCCTTCATTGTTATTTAAAAGGGTTGTAAAAAAGAGTGAGTTCAGTTTATGCTTGAGTTAATGTTGCCGTTCATTTCTCAGGAGTTGACAAAATAAGTAGCAATAATATAGTGAAGATGAGTAAATTGATTTCACCACTTCTCTTTACCACATTGTGTGTGATCAATAATGTTTTCATTATTATGTCTACTTTCTACTTTTTTATGAATTTAGATACGTCCTCTTTGAAACTTGCTCTATATTTAAATATTTTATATTTGTATTGACGAGATATTTATCTACCTAAATTTCATTCTAAATGCTATATAACTTGTTTGTGTCAGCTGTTGCTTCCTATTTAATTCAGGTCTTTCAATTTGCTTATAATTGATGTTTTAAACAAATACCCTTTTGACATAAGTCATATTTGAATATTTATGTATTTAAGGCGGTATAATGGCTGAAACAGTATATTACCTGACTAAATGACTTGCAGTACTTAGTTATATGTGTTTATATTCTGAGTTCAAATCTCATTGGAGTGAACTTCGCTTTTCATCCCTCCAAGGTGGGTTGATAAATTAAATACGAGGCATAGGGTAAAGTTAATCCAATCACCTATATCGCTCCCTTCTAAATTTGTGGCCTTATTCCAGTATGAGAAATCAGTATTTATATATTTTGCTACCAATGAGAAAATCTGAAGCTATGAATAAAAAATCTATTATTAATTCTCATATTAAGTGGTTTTTAACTGAAACAAGATCTATTATGAGTTTCTCTGTTCAATCTATGTACAGTATACATCTCTACCACACTACTCAGGGGTGTTTTCTGTGATACAAGGGCTAGAAATTTCTTTTATGAAGTTTTATTAAAAAAATTGAGATTCAGTGAACCATGAAGAGACTTATCAAATTTCTTTTTGAGGACCAAATGTTTGAAGATAATATTGTTCCCAATTGAATTTTCTAAAAGAAAAAAAAATAGTTTTTACAAACTATTTATATAGATAGATTGTGACTGTAATGGTGTAGTCTTTGTACTTATCTTTATATGTTCTGATTTCAAATCCTACCCAGGTTCACTTTACCTTTAACCCTTCCAAGGTTGATAAAATAAGTACCAGTTAATAAAATAAGTACTAGTGTCGATGTAATTTGGTGTACCCTACATGGCGGTGTCCTAGCATGGCCACAGTCCACCGAGTGAAAACAGTAAAAGAATAAAAGAGTAACATTACAGTTACTACCACACCACTGCAGCCATCACTTAACATCTCCACTGGAGCTGTTAAATGATGGAGTCTAGTATGCTTTTGTCCAGTGTCTAATGGGACTCAAACTCATAATCTTTCTAATTTGATCATACTAATTTATTTTCTATTTTCTTGAAAACTGAAAAATCATTTTATTTTGCCAAGATTTTCAATGTTTGTCTGTCTTCATTTAATCACATCTATTCTTTTAACAGTTACAATGCTACCTGATTTATCTACTCTCAACGTAACTGAACATTTTAAATTTCTTTTCATTAACCATGTTGAAATCATTGCTAATGTTATCACATCTCTGGGTATTTTGTAGAAAACTCTCCTGTGGCATTAGCAGGTTTCGAGAGCTACTACGAGCAGTTGAATCCCGTTACACCCAAAGTTTACGACAGGTAATATTTTGTTTAGTAATGTTATCTGTTACCCTGTGTGTGTGTGTTTGCTTCTTGGGTAGATTTATTTCAAACTAGCACCTGATTAATTTCTTTCCTCTTATACTACATGGGGAGTCAGACTTGATAATCATTTTTGAACACTGGAGTGGAAAGGGAACCACTAAACATGTATAGATCATAGACTGCAGTGAGTAGTAAAATGAGTTGTTACTTTTAGAGATATTAAAATGTGTTCGACTGTAGGTACTTTTAATTTTTTTTTATTGTCATAGTAAGACAACATGCTCTATATCCTCCCTCTGTCTCTAACTCTGTGGAACTCACTTCCTGTCCAACATCTTCTCTATAGACATCGACCACATGAACAATAATAATAATAAAATGAATTATTTGTCATCTTTAGAGATGTACAGATGATTGATAGATGATTCATATCCCCTCATCAGCACTACACAATGTTCTTGGTCAAGGTACTCAACTCTTGCTGGTTCAGACTACCTAGTTGTACATAGGTACACTATGGGATACTGCTATAAGCAGCAGTAGGACTTTTATAATTAACATGTATTTCATTAGCTTGCTGTGTTGATTTGAAGTTTTCCTGTAAGCCTGGTGAAGATAGCAGGGATGCACTCCTATGTATTCTTCCCTGAAAATCCTGTACACACTACATCAATCGGTCGATGTCAGGTTGGTATGGCTGACACTTTTCACTTGCAATGTCTTTTAACTTGGCATTTAAAAAAAGAACAGAGAAAATTAAAAAAAAGAAAACCCTACAAGGCCCGAAGAGGAAATTAACATTTAAAAAAAATTAGTCTGGGAAAGAAGAACAGTGCCAATGACCTCTGGTGAAATTGATGCAGCCCCCATGCCCAACTTGAACATCTGTAGGAAAAGCATAGCCAGCGAGGGAACTGTGTGTCTGGTCTGGATATTTACAATAGAGTGAACTTTGCAAAAGGCCGCCATGAATCATAGAGTGGTGTTAAACCAGGTGGAATTGCCAGTAATGTGGCACAAGTAAATCCAAAGACCCAGTCTTCAGCAATGTGTCAGATTTCTAACCTGGGCTTAAGGCCACAAATTGTTTTTGGGGAAGGGGAGTAATTGATTTTATCGATGCCAGTACATTATTGGTACTTATTTCTTTGACTCCCAGTAGGATGAATGGCAAAGTTGATTCTTGGCAGGATTTGAATTCAGAGTGTAAAGAGACGTAACTTAATACTGCAAGGCATTTAGTCTGATATGCTACTGTTTCTGTCACTCTATTACTCTGTATGCTAATAATAATAATAATAATCGATGCAGGCATGGCTGTGTGTTTAAGAAGTTCACTTTGTAACCACATGGTTTGGGGATCTATCTCACTGCATGGAACATTGCGTAAGTGCCTTCTAATATAACCTTAGGCCAACCAATGCCTTGTGAATGAAATTGGTAGACGGAAACTGAAATAGAAGCCCATCAAATATATATAGGGCTTCTCTCTCAGAGTGAAAGGCAGACTGTATGATGCTTGTGTACGAACTGCAATGCTGCATGGCAGTGAGATGTGGGCCGTGAATGCAGAGGATTTGCAAAGACTAGAAAGAAATGAAGTGAGCATGCTCTGCTGGATGTGTAATGTTAGTGTGCATGAACAATGGAGCACAAATGAGCTGAGAGAAAAACAATAGAAGATGAATTATGTGTAGTGTGCAAGAGAGAAGACTGCGCTGGTATGGACATGTGATGTGTATGGGGGATGACAGCTGTATAAAGAAGAGCTGAGTGCTGAAAGTGGATGGAACTTGTGGAAGAGGGAGACCTAGGAAGACATGAGAGGAAGTAGTGAAGACTGATCACAAGATGCTGAGCTTCAGAAAGGAGATGACAAAGGACTGCAACGATTGACAACATGTGGTGCTGGAGGAGACCCATCCAAGCGAGTAAACATCGTGAAATGAAAGTTAAAATGGTGTAGTGATGGAGGCCGAGTTGTATAATATATCTGCATTTGGGTCTCTCGCCCATTATGCTTCAGTTAGGTCTCCATCTGCCTCTTTGATACTCTTCTCCAATCATCCCGCCACCTCTTCAATACTCTCATCCTCTCTCCATCCAATACAACCTACCATTCACCCAACTAGACATGACTCTCTACCCACCAATCCCCGGTCACTTGGTATTTATATATATCCTACTCTCTCACCATCCAGTGCTTGCTCTCTCTCACCAGTAAACATGTAGCTGCCATCACTGTCTGTCTTCCATTTACTCCCTCATTTACCACCCGCTCACCCCAATCACTTTGTTTCTCCCATCATACTCTCGCTTCTTTCACCCTCTCCCTGACTCTTCTGTCATCACTCACTCTTCTATTCACACTGTCTTTAATGAATGGCGAGAACAAAGTAGCGAGAACTCTTTAGTCTTGTGGGGTACAAGGCAACCTCACTAGTACTGGTGCCACAATAGAATGCACCCAGTACAATGTAAAGTGGTTGGCAAACAAGTGGAGACAATGTAGGGTTGAGAGAACCCTTTAATCTTGTTGAGGACATGACAACCTCTCTAGTATTGGTGCCACAATAAAATGCACCCAGTACTTTCTGTTAGTGGTTGGTGTAAAGAAGAGCATCCAGCCATAAAAACTGGAATGTATGAGTCAGACGTGGTCCACCAACCAGTCTCGGAGGGTAGTAAGCCTGAAAACCATATGTAAAACGATGATGATTATCTATATTTAAAGGAATGAAGCGAGCATGCTCCGTTGGATGTGTAATGTTGGTGTGCATGAGCGATGGCGTACAGATGAGCTGAGAGAGGGGTTGGGTATGAGAGGAATCAGATGTAATGCAGGAGAGAGGACTGTGCTGGTATGGGCATGTGATGTGTATGGAGGATGCGAGCTGTATAAAGAAGTGCTGTGTGCTTGGAACCTGTGGAGACCTAGGAAGACATGGGCCGAGGTGGTGATGGCTGCCCTCAGGAGGCTGAACCTCACAAAGGAGATAACTGAAGACCGTGATGATTGGCGAGGTGCTGTGTGGCAGAGGACACACCCCCTCCAGTGTAAGCTTCGCATGGGCCTCCTACCCAATATGCTCCTGTCAAGTCCCCACTATCTTCAGCACCCTCTCATTTATCACCCCTGGTCATATTCCACTCTGCCATAGTGCCTGTGTTTTTCAGAGGATGGTATTTGTCCTGACCCCCTCCTCATCTTCACTCACTATCATTGCCAGTTCTATCCACACTCCATTACACCTCCTGTCACTCTGCCTCTTCTCCTCCTCCTCCATCATGTCTAGTTGACATTGGACCTATCCATACCCATCCACCTTCTACTTGTCCTCCCCATGTGTCTGACATCAGACCTCTGTCACTCTCTACATATCCTCCCGTAATGCACATTTTACACCCTCACATGCCATCATCCACTTCTGATGCTACTTGTACCACCAACCAACTCTGCTTGCTACCAATACAATACAGTACAAATCAATTCTAAATCCAACACCCAATAAGTAGCTTACACTATCCTCTTCATAACCCCCTCTCACCATCATACAACCACTACTTTTTCATCCACCCACCTCTGCTTGCTGCCAATGCTATCTTATATCCAACACCCAATATGTAGTTTCCACTTTCCTCTCACCATC
>JAOPJM010001604.1:4296774-4310044 GCA_027124095.1 Muusoctopus leioderma | reverse complement strand
GGCATTCTTGACTTCAATGCCACCTCCACTCAGGCATTCTTGACTTCAATGCCACCTCCACTCAGGCATTCTTGACTTCAATGCCACCTCCACTCAGGCATTCTTGACTCACTTGTCTCACCTCTTCTTATTTCCCCATATTGTGTCCAACCCTCCTTTTTTATTTTTTTAAGACAGTATGGTGTGATTTGAGGGATATTCAGCTGCTGATAAGAAGTAGGAGGCAAATTGGCAGAGTCGTTATCGGGTCAGACAGAGTGCCTTGCAGTATTCGTTCCAGCTCACTGCGCTCTGAGTTCAAATTCCACCGAGGTCAACATTGCCTTTCATCCTTTTGGAGTAGATAAATAAAGTACCAGTCTAGGGTAGCAGACTGGGTGAATCGTTAGAGCATTGATTGAGATGCCTTGTGGTATTTATTCCAGCTCTTTGCATTCTGACTTCAAATCCTGCTGTGGCCCTACTCCCTACTTGGGTGGTAGACTTAATCTATCACCCAGTTTAGCACCACCACCTGGCCCTTTGGTGCCTTTAGTGGAGTCCACTCTGTTGTAAACATTCGGACCAGGTCTCTGGTATGAGGATACCTTCCTCCCTCCCTCCTACTAATCTCGGAGGCCCTGAAAAAGGGTGATGGGCACTGTCTTTCCTCCTGACTAACAGTAAAAAAAAAAGAAAAGATTTAAAACCTGGTTTAAAGTGTTGGGTTTTACTATTAAACCAGATATATATTTCAGTTTGCTTGACTGACAACAGGTCCCACTCCTGTTTCACAGTTGAGTGGTCAAAAGTCAGAAGGTCATCTAGCGATGAAGTAATAATAGTGAAAAAAGAAAAAATAATCCATACATGCTAGCATTTGAAAATTGACAAAACATTAATACCATTTTCAAAGTTATCGCTTAATTTTATAGCAATTAACACCAGGATTGAGATTTTGTGTGGATAAAATAATTTATTGAGATGAAAAATAAGAAAATTTTGTGTTTCCATAGTAACAGATTTTTGTAAAAGTTTATTCCAAAATACTGAAAAAATAATTTTAAAATATCACTGAATCTGTGATTGGTGTTTATTGAAGCATTCTCTGATATTTGTTATTTTAGAGACACCAGCAGTGATGAAGATGATGTTCCTGCCCAAAAAGAAGGCCTCTTGAGGGCTCCCATGGCAAGTCAAAGTATGGACAATCTCTATGTTAGTATCTTATTTCTATCTCACTCTTTAAGCCTTGTTTTGACCAACTGTTTGTCACCTCTATTAACCTGTAATTTAAATAAAGATTTCAGTTGTATAACCTCAAGTTGACCATTGCCTTGTGAGTGAAATTTGGTACATGGAAACTGTGCGGAGGCCCATCATATATATATATATATATATATGTATGTATGTATATGTGTGAGTGTGTGTGAATATATGTGTGTGCACGCACGTGTTTATCTCTGTGTATGTCTTTCATGTTGACGTCGCTTAAGCAACCGGTGCCATTTGTTTATGTCTCGCATAAACAATAGGTCCCACAGCTTAGCAGTTCAATGGGTGAAGATAAGTGGAATAAGTCCCTTACTTTAAAAAATAAAGTAAGGGTTGGCATCAGGAAGGGCATCCAGCCAAAGAATACTACCTCAAAATCTCATCCAACCCATACCAGCATAGAAAAGCAGATGTAAAAACAATGATGATGATATATATATAATGTTAATTCATGTGAGATAAACAAGGATTACATAGCTATACTGCAGTTTCATTCAACCGTACATGTCAGCGTCAACATGCACGGTTGACCAAAATACCGATCGAATGAAACTACTGTTCAAGTATGTAAAGCACCAATTGGCAATGCTTTGCGGTATTCATTCTGGCTCACTGCACTCTGAGTTCAAATACTGCCTAGGTCAAGTTTGCCTTTCATCCTTTCAAGGTAAATAAATAAAAGTACCAGTCTAGGGCATGGACTGATAGAATACTTGCGGTATTCGCTCCGGCTCTTTGCATTCTGAGTTTGAACCCCGCTGTGGCTTACTTGGGTGGTAGACTTAATCCGTCACCCAGTCTAACACCACCACCTGTCCCTTGGATGCTTTTAACGGAGTTCACTCTGGTCTGAGGATACTTTCCTCCCTCACTCCCATCAGTCTCAGAGGCCCTGGGAAAGGGTGCTGGATACTGCTCTTTTTACTCCTGACTGACTGATAAAAACAAAATCCATATTTATCTTCCCTAAATTAATGTGTATTTTCTTTCACATATGTATATATATGTATATTTTTTTTGTTCTTGTAGGATTGCAAATCAACGTATACTTGGCCACCGAAGCACCCGTGGGCACGCCGCAGTAACTTAGTCCTCAATTCACCTGAACTAGACAGTTCAGAGTCTACTCAATCAATAAGTGGTACATCTGCTGTCAGACCATCGGTTCATTCATGTGGGCCATGGTCTGCTGACCCACTTCAACTTCCTAGAAACATGTGGCCCACAGGTAAAGTCTTTACATTGTTTTCTCGAATAATAGCTGATATAGAGTAGTGGGGACACTTTAGTCCTTGTGCAGACATTCTCTCTAGTGCCGGTAGGCATGATAAAATTCACCCAGTCCATACTGCAGAGTGGTTGGTGATAGAAAGGGCATCCAGCCATAAAACCTATGCCAAGAAAAAGAAGTAACATAGGAGGCATAGACTTGGCAAGCTGCAGAGAAGGCAACCCATGTAGGTGAGCAGTAACTCTTGAATAGGAAGATTGCTATCACCAAAAATGTGCAGCCAAGAAGACTTACTGATACAGAGTAGAAGGGACACTTTAGTCATGCTGCAGACAACCCTTCTAGTGCCGATAGCATGATAAAATGCATCTAGTCTATGCTATAAAGTGGTTGCTGATAGGAAGGGTATCCAGCTGTAGAAACTATCCCAAGAATCATGACATACACAACAGCAAAGATTAGCATTTTTTTCTGTTGCTGTGTGAGTGCCAGATAATGAAAGACAGCGACAGGTGGTGTACACTTTGAGACACCTCTAACCCAGGCCAGCATGGAAAAACGAACATATGATGATGATGATGAGGATGATGAAGATGATGACAATGCATGTCAGTCAGCATCACCCATCTCAGTAATACTCTTAATATGTTTCATATTTTTTTTTAATGACCACTGGCAAATGGTTGAAACCAGTAAAGGAGTAAAAGATTGTTTCTTTCTCTACACATACTATTTATCTATAAAGGTTATCTTGTCATGTAAGGTTCATTCTAGCTATTCATGCACTGGTATATAAATATGGCTTTATCAATTTTAGACAGATGTGGCTGGCAATGCTGGCATTAAAGGGATTATCATTCTACAGTAGTGTCTATTTTTGTTATTTGAGCCGTTACGTTCTGTGTTCAAACCTCTCTATTATAGCTGGAGTTCAGAACATAATTTAAAAAAACGTTGTTTATGATAGAAGAATTAGATTTAAATATAAACATTTTAAAATGTTTCATTTTTGTATTTGTTTTGCAAGATTCTTGATGGGAAATTGTGTGTTGAAACAGATATTTTACTTTCGGAGGGGTCATTTTGCCCACAAAAACACGCGCACACACACACACACAGGTCGTATTTCACTTCTTTTTATTATCATTTAACCAGTTAGCTAATCAACTATTTGACAAACCAAATGATTGATTGATCAGAGTCCTTTCATCACACTGTGTGACCTTATCAAAGAAGTGTCCTCATCTGCACATCCCCTTTGCTCCGTGTTATTTTTACAAACTTTAAAATGGACAGTTTTAAATCATGGAACCAGAGGCAGGCTGCTACTGAAAGGGTTAAGTACAAGACCAGAATTTAACTGCAAATTTGTTGCATTGTGCCAGTGTTAGAAATAACTATTATTATTATTACAATTATTGAGGGTCATAGTAGCAGAAAGAATTGATACAACACCTGGCTTCCAGGTGTATTGTTTCCCTGGCCAAGATGTATTTGTTTATGGTTTCTTACCTAATAACAAAATTATTGATCTCATACATAAGCTCCATAAGACACAAATTTGAAAAAATCTTGAAACTGAGTTAGGCATGCTTGAAATGTTGATTTGACTTTGGACAGTTTTTACACATTTTTAATAGTAAAAGGGGAAAAAATAGCTTGAAATAAGCTTGAAAAATTTGACAAAATTATTTAAAGATATGTTGCGGTCTTGTTTAATGCAACATGCATCAAAGGAGAGCTGTTTCTGATTTAAACAAATAACTATGTGGCATTCGTTAGTATTGTGAGGTCATGGATCTGCACCTGGAAAGTCTTGCTTTGGTCTTGTTGGCAGAGCAGCATCTGCTGGGGCTGTAGAGGCCCACATGGTAGGGAGTACCGGCTGCAGTGACTGCATTTGAAGGTAGTGTCTGCCAGTCTTGCCCTGATGCTGTTTTTTCATTGAGTGCACTTTCTTCAGTAGCAAGCCTCTGCTTCTCCTGTCGTCTTTTCAAACTCCTGTTTAAACCCCTAGTTCCAGCCTTCAGTGGGAGCGTTCACTTAGAATGTCCTCCCACCTTTCGACGCTTATGTTCAGTGACTTCATGTCTCTCTTGCAGACATATTTATTTGAAGCTGAAATTTTTACTTTGTTGCTACTCTGAGTTTCCCCCTTTTTTGTTCTTCATAGTATTGCTGGATATGGATGATGCTCTTCTCCCTCTGGTCATCATCATCATCATTTTACATCCACTTTTCGATGCTTGCATGGGTTGGTCAGGCCCTCTCCAACACAGTGTCTTGCCACTTCTTGCAATCCGTTGTCATCTCCTTCCTGAGATTCAGCATCTTGAGATCTGCTTTCACCACCTCTGCCCATGTCTTCCTCAGTCTTCCTCTTCTATGCCTTCCTTCCACTTGGATCACCTGGCACTTCTTCACCCATCTGTCATCATCATCCATACACATTACATGTCTGTACCAGTGCAATCTTCTCTCTTGCACACTACATGTGATACCTCTTATACCCAGTTTTTCTCTCAACTCATCTGTGCCTCGTCGTTCATGCACATTAACATTACACATCCAGCAGAGCATACTTGCTTCATTTCCTTCCAACCTTCACACATCCTCTGCATTCAGTGCCCAAGTCTCAGTACCATGTAACATCACACTTCGTACACATGCATCATACAGTCTACCCTTCGCTTGAAGAGAGAATCCCTTTGTCACCAGCAGAGGTAACAGCTCCCTAAACTTTTTCCACCCTATTCTTATTCAAGCTATTATACTTTCAGAGCACCCTCCGCCACTGTTGATTAGGTCACCTAGGTAACAGAAGCTATCAACTACTTCTATAGGGCCTTCTGAACAGTCGAAAGAGTTTAATTTATTGGTACTCTGACTGCTAACTATTCCTGTGCATCTCCCACATACAAAATCATTTTTCTCTGTCAGCCTACCTTTGATACCACTGCATCTCTTGTGCACCCAGATTTTACATTGGGTACATCATATCGAATTTGTACCTACACCCTTCCTACATAACGAGCATGGCAATTTCCTTGATGGTAACAAGGTCCTGTCTTCTTTCCCACTAACTAAAACTTTAGTCTTTGCTAAGTTTACTCTGAGGCCTCTTAATTCTAGTTTGTGTTTCCATGTCTGAGAGAGAGAGAGAGAAAGAGAGAGAGAGACAAACAGATAGACACAGAGAGAGAGAGACAGAGAGAGAGAGAGAGAGAGAGAGAGAGAGATCTAACTTCCTTCATATTAGTTTGATCATACTAGATTTATCAAGCAAACTAATGTGTATAAGGTAAACAGTAGGATCCAAGAAAACTAGTGATGGTCTGTGTCGGTAATTAGTATAAACAGTTGAAAAGTAGAATTGTTTTTTTCTTTTTAATGATTTAGTCAGAGTTGGAAGGGCATCATCATCCATACTTCTTTTCAATTATCTTCAGACCAGAAACCTGACCTGAATGTTTGCAACTGAGTAGACTTCACTAAAGGCACCCAACGACTAGGTGGTGGTGTTAGACTGAACAATGAATTAAGTCTACCACCCAAGATTTTGCTGTGAGGAAGAGGAAAAGTCTAACATTTCAGGCAGTACCTTTCATCAAAGAGTACTGCCCTCTTCAATGAAAGGTACTACTTGAAACATTAACTATTCCTGGACCTCACAGCAAACCAATTTATTTATTTATTTATTTACTGTTTAGTCAGAAGGAAAGAGTAGTGCCCATCACTCTTTTTATCAGGGCTTCTTAGACTGGTGAGAGGGAGGGAGGAAGGTATCTTCAGATCAGAGACTTGGCCCGAATGCTTGCAACAGAGTGGCCTCTGTTAAAGGCACCCAAGGACCAGGTGGTGGTATTAAACCGGGCAACGGATTAAGTCTACCAATGAAGTAGGCCACGGTGGGATTTGAACACAGAACACAAAGAGCTTAAATAAATACCACAAGGCATCCTGTCCAATGCTCTAATGATTCTGCCATAGACTGGTACTTTATTTATCTACCCTGAAAGGATGAAAGGCAAAGTTAACCTCGGCAGGATTTAAACTCAGAGTGCAGTGAGCCAGAATGAATACTGCAAGGCATTCTGTCCGACACACTAATGACTCTGTCAATTCGCCACCTTATATATATAAAAATTGAAGATTTCTAACTGTTGTACATGAGAAGAGAGTTGTTAGCATGATTCTGTCTTCTGGAGATGAGTAAATTTTAAATTTTTGATTTGATATATTAGCAGGTTGTCAAAACTCTGTTGTAGAATATGTAGAAGTTCATTGATAATAGAGAGAGTGTAAGAGGAATGGAGGCTAGTGTATTCAGCATGTGTAGGTGGAAGAGATAGTGAGAAAAGTTAATTGGAGGTTATTGATGTAGCATAGGAAAACGGTAAGGGAGATGACAGTTGGAGTTAATAGACACATGTGTCAGAAATATTCTATGATTACAAGTTTCAATACAGCAGCATGTGAAGAAGTTGTTAACTCAGGAAGATCTGTGATTACAATCTTTAATATAGTAGCCAGTGAAGAAGTGGTTGTTTAGCACCAGGCAGATCCACAATCAAAAGTGCTCCAGACATGACCTTCCCATCTTCTTTTTCAGGCACCATGTATCTGGTATTACGTTATCCAATGTAGTCTTAGAGAACTTTTTTAAAGTTATTTGAGGGAAATTGGCTGCTATTTATAGCAGGTCAAACAATCACATAGAGGCTCCCTTGTTGGCTCACAACTGAAGTTGTTATCCTAGCAGTATTTTGGGGTTACAAACCTCAATATAGCAACCAGTGAAGAAATTGTTAACCCAGGTAATTTGTCAGAGTTATTTTTGTTTTTAGCCCAAGGTCAATCTTGATCAAGTAGATCTATGATCAAAGGCATTCCATCTTTACTTCAGACATAATGGATCTAGGACTTCATTATTTAATATGTCCTTTCATTTTTTAAGATGGTGGGATGTAATTTGAGGGAGATTAGGTTGCTATTTCTAGCAGGTCATGTGACCATGTAGAGGCTCTTTCACTGGCTCGTCAGATGGTGGGTGGTGTACAGGTGGGAGGTTTTCATGGTAGACTCTCGAATCTTTGTTGTATAGATTGACAATTTTGCTGTAATCAAAGTTTATTAGAGAAGAAGGATATGTAGCACAGGAAAGTAGGTCTCTAGTAGATCTGACAATCCTAAACCTGTATTAGTGTTTGTTTAGAAAGTATTATGTTTGAAGGCATTGTAGGAAGCTATCATATGTAATGAACTTTGAATATATTTGAGAAAAGTGAAGACTTGTTTATTTAATCTATTACCAAGACATTATGAATGTATATTTTTGTTTTATTGCTAACAACCTATTCATTTATGTATATGAAGATGTGAATGTGTCAAATTTCTATATTTCTTTTCTAGTGAAATGTCAAACTTTGAGGTCATACGTTAAGCAATTAGACTTCATCTACTATAAAGTTAGCCTGCAATATGAATGAATAGGTCATTGTATCCAATGCTTGTGGTCTGAGTTAATTGGTGGGGTGGGTAGATATCATTGGTGGTGTAATTCTCATTGGACAATCATTTGTCTGAAACAAACATTGAAATATTAAATATTCGTTTATTTTGTTTTGTTTCCTGCCCATTGTTCAGATTTGTTGGAATAACTTTTATGTATTCCATGTTACCCACCAGGAAACATGTCTGGAATGTGATATTTTCAAACCTATTTGCTCTGCTCAAAGTAATTCAATAGTTTCTATTATTTCTGATGAATAAGTAAAACTATATTTCTGATATTGTTGGAAAATCATTAAGTGATATCTTCATTGTCTTCCAATATTTCTAACATGTTGACCTTTCAGCCAAGTTACTGTCTTCTTTCCTAACCTCATTGTTTCATATATAAATATCTGTCATGTTAATGGACATAAAAGGCTGAGCATAAGTGAGCTGAAAGAGTGACTGGGTATTGGAGAGAGAGTCAACTAATGGCATAGACATGTGATGTGAGTGTGTAATGAATGCTGGGTGAAAAGTTGTGGTGTACTGACAGTGGGTATCAATGCATGAGGAAAGCATGGGAAGAAACAGTGAGGTAAGATCTCAGGATGCTGGTCTTCGCAGATGAAATAATGAAACGCCAAGATGAGTGGCAAACCTGTCCAACCCTTGTCAGCATGGGAAAACAGATGTTAAACCATTGATGATGAAGGAGATAGCAGCAGCAGCAACTCTTTTTTAATTTTACTCAGGCGCAAAGAATAAATGGAGAAGTTGTGACATTCATGCTTAATATTATCTATAGACTTTGCTGTTTGAAATTTCTACTTGCTTACTTTCAGATTAGAGACAATGATAATTAAACATTGTTAGTTATAAACTTGTTTCTTTTTATTTTTATTTTACAGAAGGGACGTGTCCTTGAACATAAGAAACATTTCCATGAAGCTAAGGTGTATTTTGAAAATGCTATATCCATCAATCCTGGCCATGTAAAGAGTCTAGAGCATTTAGTAAGTAACCTTATAAACCGTCATATGGCATGGGAATTTTTAACTGTAGACAGTTTATCTTTTAACTATATAGATTATATTTTAACTATTTTTTTTTTCATTGGTTTTTGGTCTGGAGAAAGAGGCTGTGTCCATGGCTGTGTCCATGGCCTGAGACGAGTGAGATCGACACAGTGAATGTTCCTCTTGAACAGTTGCAAATTGACTGCAGCAGAAAAATCATGTGCAGGGGAAGAATTTCAGATGACTGACATTCCGGGGATGGACTCAGCATAGCCGTTAGCAAAGGGCCTGGGATGGGTGGGTGGACACAATATGGATGACAAGAAAAGGAGAGACAAGTGAGTCAAGAGTGTCTAAGTGGAGGTGGCATGTGACCAGCCAGCTCCGAGGAGCAGAGGCCTCTGCTGTAGCAATAGAAAGGGCAGAGAGAAGAGACAGCACATATGTGGGCCAGAAGTTAGAGTGCGTTGGTGAGCAACTTCATGCCAATCAGTCATGTGGCCTTTCTTTGGATGCAGTCTAGGATGTCTGTGTGTGTGTAACAATTGTACCATCCCAGATGTGGGGGCAGTACTCCATTATGGGTCTGAGCTTTGTAGAGGGTTATTAGTTGTTGTGGGCTGAAGTATTTTCTGGCCATGAAGAGGCAGGCCAGTCTTTGCTGTGTTGAGGATGTGTGTTTACCTAGAGAGATCCTCAGTGATGGTGAGGCCTGGCATTTGTAGTGACCTTCGGGGTTCTAGTTGCGTGCTGTTCGTGTTTAGTGGGGTTGGGTGTAATAATATTTTCTTGATATGTGTAGTGATTGTGTCTTTTTGCTGTTGAAGGAGGCAAGATTGGCATAACTCCATTGGAAGATGTTTCCACGGTCACTGTTCATGGAGTTAGTGCAGGTTTGGTGGGAAGTGTCTAGGTTTTATGTGGATGACACTTGGGTGCAGAAGTTTAGGGAGGAATGCAGGATGGTATCATCTGCATGGGACAAGTGGGCGTTGTTGGAGGTAACAGCAAGTAGATCATTGATGTTAGGAAGAAGAGTGTGGGTGACAAAACCAAACCTTGGGGCA
This sequence comes from Muusoctopus leioderma, assembly GCA_027124095.1. NCBI lineage: Eukaryota > Metazoa > Mollusca > Cephalopoda > Octopoda > Octopodidae > Muusoctopus > Muusoctopus leioderma. The sequence goes on along the minus strand of JAOPJM010001604.1, from coordinate 4,299,980 downwards.
CACCAGAGTGATAGTGTGGGTCAGAGAGAGCTCTATGAGTGTATACTGCACTGGTATGATCTGATAGGAAGTCACCTATCCGAGAGACAAGAGATGGAGGGAGCCCATAGGCTGTCAGTTTGCCAGGAGATTCATATGACAGACATTGTCAAATGCTTTGCTAGTGTTGAGTATAAAAATACTGCTTTCACAAAGTTCTTGAGTGCAAGAACCCACTAGTGAGTGATATAGGAGAGTAAGTCTCCAGTAGATCTGGCTTTACAAAAACTGTACTGATGGTCATTAAAGAGGGAGAGAGATTCAAGGTGTTGGAGAAGGTCGTTGTTAATGGTTGCCTCCATTACCTTTGAGATGCTGGGAGTGAGTGTGGTAGGACAATAGTGGGATGGGTTAGAGGGGTTGCCCTTCCTGGAAATGGGACACATTGAAGTGTGTTTTGAAAGATCAGGATACATCCATCCCTGTAGAGAGAATTATGTAGAAGAGTTTGGCTCTGGGGTGCATTGTTTGAAGGTAATAATGGAAATTGTCAGAGTTGGTGGCCTTGTTGGTTTGAAATGACTAGAGGTGCTTTTGCACTTGACATGAATGTGTGCATGGTGGCGAAGCTGGTGAAATGGCAGCAAATGTGGAGGCTTTCTCTGTGGGAATACTCCTTACAGAACCATCAAGGTTGAGAAGTAGAGGAAAGAAGGATTCCACAAAGTTGGTAGAGATCTTTTTGACAAGGGACCAAAAGGATTGGTTGCAACTTGAGAGGCAGAAGAGCTTGCTAGCTGTGCAGTGCATGGAGGCATCCTTCACGGTTTGGATAAAGGTCTTTCAGGAGTTGCAGTGTTGGGTAAGAGCCATCCAGTTTGTAGGGCTGGGTGATTTTCTCCAAGTGTTGTGGACCGTGTTCTTTGCCTGAACTGCTGCAGCAAAGCTATGTTTGAACCACTGATGGGAATTGGAGCTATTTGGTTTGGTTGTGTGTGTGATGTGGAGGGATTTTTTTTTTATCAGTTAGTTAGGAGGAAAGTCAGTGCCCATTACCATTTTTCAGGGCCTCCAACGCTGGTGGGAAGAAGAGAGAAAAGTATCCTCAGATCAGAGACCTGGCCTGAATGCTTGCAACAGAGTGGATTCCACTAAAGGCACCCAAGCGCCAGGTGGTGGTGTTAAAGTAGGTGATGGATTAAGTCTACCACCCAAGTAGGTCATGGCAGGATTTGAACTCAGAATGCAAAGAGCCGGAACAAATACTGCAAGGTATCCTGTCCGGTGATTCCTCCAGTTCACCGCCATAGACTGGTACTTTATTTATCTACCTTGAAAGGATGAAAGGCGAAGTTGACCTCGGCAGGGTTGCAGTAAACCAGAATGAATAACATAAGGCATTCTATCTGATGCTCTAGTAACTCTGCCAATTCACTGCTTATATACATGCCTAAGAATATGGTTTCAGTCATCCGCCTTGCTGTTTCTGATGTGTCAGGGGTAAAATACAAGTGCTGCCAGGGATAGTTAGCATTGAATTGATGGAGCTTCAACCAGTCAGTTGACTTGAAGAGCTATTGGGTCTGGGAGGGGGGGGGGTGCATTGAGTTGCATGTGGATGTGTGGTGGGTAGGCACGATAAGGCAGGGGTTGGACAATCCAATAGGTGCAGAGATGGTTATGGTCTGGTAAAGGTTAGGTTTGAAGGTGATAAAGAGATCAATGGTGTTTGGGGTGTCTGTGTGTGTCCGTCAGGGATGCATGTAGAGGATGAAACTAATGGATGAATAGGTTCAGTTTCTACTCCAGCAGCGTCAATATAGGATGAGTGTGTGAGTGAAGAAGAGTTTTGAGTATTGAATTCACTAACAACGATGATTTCAGAGACAGGGGAAATGAAATAGATATCCTCAATGCAGGAAGAGATATGTTCAAAGAATTGTCAGGGGTTGGCAGAATTCAGAGAGCAGTAGAGGAAGTAGATGTATTTAAAGTAGTAGTGGAGGGAGATTTGAGCCAGAGTAAATAGAAATTTTTGTTGATGATATCTAGATGAGAGAGGTGAGTGGTGAGGGAGGGTGGAATCTACATATGTACAGACACCACCTTTCAGAGGGAAGTAGCCTGGACAGCAGAGGTGGTCTATAGATAAGTGTTAGAGATTTGTGTCTCAAAGAGGAATAAAATGTGTGGTTTGCTTGTGAGTAAGAAGTCATGTGTGGGATGTAGTTTGGATTGGAGTCCACAGATATTAGAAAAGAAGAAAAATTGTCCAGTGAATATAGGATTATTTATTTTTGGCCTTGGATGAAGGCATGGCTGAATCGTTAAGAAGTCCACTTCACAATCATGAGGCCCTGGGTTCGATCCTGCTGCATGGCATCTTGGGCAAGTATCTTTGCTATAGCCTCGGATCATTCCAAACCTTGTGAGTGAAATTGGGTAGATAGAAATTACGTGGAGGCCTCTCGGATGCATTATACCTGTAATTCAAAGGTCTAGCCTTTGTCACGTATTGTGTCACGCTGATTCTGCCTGGGAATTAGGTTACGGGTACATGTGTCTGTGGAATACTCAGCCACTTACACATTAATTAACGAGTTAGACACTCAGTTGATTGAACAACTGAATGCTCATCATCGAAATCAACAGAGGATCCATCATTTTTTGGCCTCTAGAGAAGTGTAGAGTGGGTCAGTACTCTATGAGGTCACAATAATTCCTCTGCCAGGAGCCTGATTAAAATACTTGCAACAGACTGAACCTGCTAAAGGAACCCATGGGCTAGTCAGTGATGTTAAATTAGGTGGCATGATGTGCTTACTACCCCCCATCCAAAAGAAAAGAGGGTGACCTACATCATGTTCAACAGGACTACATTAGACAACATAGAACCAGGCATTTAATGACCCAAGATCAAAGAATGTGTGTGTCATCATCATCATTTTACATTTGTTTTTCCATGCTTGCATGGGTTGGACAGGTTCTCTCCAACACAGCATCTCGCCACTTCTCTCGATCCTTCGTCAACTCCTTCATGAGATTTAGCATCCTGAGATCTGCTTCTACCACCTCTGCCCATGTCTTCCTTGGTCTACCTCTTCCATGCCTTCTTCCACCTGGATCACTTGGCACTTCTTCACCCAATTGTCATCACCCATATGCATTACATGTCCATACCAATGCAATCTTCTCTCTTGCACACTACATATAATTCCTCTTATACC
>JAOPJM010001604.1:4237772-4248598 GCA_027124095.1 Muusoctopus leioderma | reverse complement strand
AGATACATGCATTGAAAATGAAAAATGTATTCTAAATTCTTAAATGTCAGTGTATAGGAGTCACTACCGTTATCGATCGTTAATGCTTATCTATACTTGTGTAACAAGTATATTTTTTATACGTCGGTAAATACTCAACTGTATCTATATACATATATTTGTATCTCCACTTTTTATAAATGGTTTCGTAGCACATTCGTTCACATGTACAAAACGAAATACCTTTGAATATCACAGGAAGGAAGTTACAAGATATCGTACACATAATATGGTTTCCGCTTATAAAACTAAGGAAACATGACAGCAACGTACAGCTATTTATGTATCTATTGTATGAAATAGAGGTTCAGTCGATCAGTGTATCAATAGTTGAAACCATTTCACTTGAATTTCGTTGTTAATGTTCTTGAGAGAAGTCGGAACGTCTCACAATATCATTTTCCCTCCTCTGCACTCATTGAGTCTTATGACGATGCAAGTAGTCTCTAGGGTTTCGATCTAATGATCGAAGTTAGATGGTTCGCATCTCTTCACTTGCATTGCACTGTGTCTATGGACAAGATGAAATCATTTGCATCGAGCAGGCTGTGAATAAGTAACATGTGTGAGTACATGTCACTGCTGCAAAAACACTGGAAGAGTGTATAATTAACACAAGTGTTTTTTCACAGATCCAGCACTGAGATCCATGTCCACTTCTGAGAATGGAGCAGGCAACCTAGAAATGCCCAAATACTCAGCCTGAGACCATAATTTCTGAGTTATCTTTGTCATTGGAACCGAAACTTGGTTCTTTTCAATTCTTAAAAGGCTTAATCAGAGGAAGAATGGCATCACCCATGACTCTATTCAGAGCCTCTGAGACTTGTAGGAGGAAGGGAAGAAGTATTCTCAGACCAGAGAGCTGACACGTATGCTGACAAAGGCATCTATGAGTCAGGTGGGGTGTTAAACTAGGTGATGAATTACGTGTACCACCCAAGAACAGAAAAGGTCCATCCGACGGTCTTCCACACAGTTTCCGTCCACCAAATTTCACTCACACGGCTTTGGTTGACCTGAAGCTATGGTAAAGGACATTTGCCCAAGGTGCCGCACGTGGGGATCGAACCCGAAACCGTGTAGTTGTGTAACAAACTTCTTAACCACTCAGCCACGGGCTTCGGGCGAATTACTGTGTATAGCTCCCTACACCATGAAGTTCATTCATCACGTACTAGGATATAGTACTAGTTAGATATATTAATCAACAACAGAGTATTTCCATGACAACAGATAGAATCCTTAATTCTGTTCATCAGTGTATTTTACGTGATCTTGCAACTCTGCTAATAAAGAACAACAAATGAAAGCAGCGCCTCCTTGATCAAATTACAAATAATTTATTATTTTCTACGTCGCAACTGTTATCTTAGTAACATTAAATACAGAAACAGTACACTAATTACCCTTTAGATTTGTTGTTGCTTTATTCTCTTTACTCGGTCAACTGAAGTTGAACTTCACAGACTAGAATGAATCATTAAAATAATGAATTTTTAATCAATTATAATTCCTTGACTCATCCCATTAACTATGTTAGCGTCCACTTGGCTACTTTTTCTTCGTGCAGCAGGCGTCTCTGGGTATTCCCCCCTCATCTAGTGATTCTAATAGGTTATCAAGACACTCGGTGTTTATTCACAAAAATACTATATATCTCTCAAGTCACCTAAGATCTTGCAGTAACGATTAGACTAGCGAAATACCTTTTTAAACATTTAATAAGCTTTAAACATTTATAAGTAAAATCGAAGGATAAAAAATATTGAAATGTGAAAGAACTTTGATTTTCTCTTCTCACTATATGTGAACAATATTTCTTTCCTTTTTTAAAATTTCAATTGATATAACAGTATTGCCATTACAGTGAAAGTCAGGGCAGGTTAGACTGGCGGAAGTGACAAAGAAGTGAATCTAAGTTTAAAGATGAAGGCATGAAAAAGGAGATGGGATGATCGAAGTGAATAAGAGCTGTAGAGAGTGAGCTGGGAATTTTTTTGAGTTCTGAACAAAGATGGCGTTCAAAATGCAATTAAAAGGAACATTTTTATTAAAATCGATTAAAATTGGAATTTTTAAGATTTTACTATCATTTTAGATTGATCTAAAAGATTGTTTAGAGTTTTGGTTACCTATAAAAAATATATTTACCTTACGATCATTATATATATAACATTCATTCATATGCTTATAACTTTAATGGTGTAATTTAAAGCGTAAACACTCAAATATATCCGCTGTTAAGAAGTTTGCTTTACAATAACGGGATTCTGTTATTGATGCTTTCGGAAAGTGTCTTCTACCATAGCCTGGGGTTGACCTTTATAAGTGATATTTGGTAGACTGAATCTGTGGAGGTCTGTGAAATGTATGTATGTATGTATGTATGTATGTATTAGTCCCACATTACTTTAGGTTTTATAGACGTAAAAAGATATACCTCTATCTCATCAGACGCATTGGGATCAAGTGATCAAATAATTGCCAAGCGAGAATTATTTGTCAGTCCAGGTCACGTGTTGGAATTGACAGTCCAGCGACAATAGATTTTCTTGTTTATTGTTCCTCGTCAGGATGGACAGCTTAGTGGCGCCAGCTAGTCTACAGTATGTGGAAATTGACAGCTAACTAACAACAGATAGAAAATGTGTCTGCTGCCACTGTTCCACCGGGCAACTTTGACAATCTGGTGCTATCAAGTTAGTAGTTCGTGTGTTATATGGCTGCTGGATGTTGGCAATGGGAGGTCATGAACAGCGCAAGAGATGCAATCTCACTATCGGCAAGCAAGTAAGGGTTGTCTCCCCAGCATTTACACATGGGCCAGGTGGAGCTAAGGTGGTATTTTCCGGGTTTTGGTAGCCAATGGCTTGAAGATACCTAACATAGCATTTCTTTGATGGCAACAAAACGATAGAACTGTTTTCCTATTAATAGATATTGCAGGCGGTTGCAATATATGCAGCTTCATACAGAAGCAGAGATGGAAATTACGTGCTCCAGGTGAGGAAGGGGGAGCCCTGTCGGGGATGCTCCATGTGATATTGGGGATATAATTTCCTTGATCACGGAGTTCATATATACATATCTGCGTGTGCGTGTGTGTATATATGCACAGGTATGGCTGTGTGGTAAATAACTTCGCATCACAATGTGTGTCAACTTGGGCAAGTGTCTTCTACTATAACCGAAGACCGACCAATGCCTTGTGAGTGAATTTGATAGACGGAAACTGTGCAGCATCCCCTCATATGTGTGTGTGTGTGCGCGTGCGCGAATATGTATATATATATATATGTGTGTTTGTGTTTGTCTCTCTCGGTATCTGTCTTGTTTGTTTATGCCATGTAACATAGCGGTTCGGCAAATAGAGACCGATAGAATAAGTACCAGTACTTGAAGATAAGTACTAGGGTTGATCTGATCGACTAAAATCCTTCACGGTGGTACCCCAGCAGGGTTTCGCCAATGACTGAAACAAGTAAACAAGTGTATATATATATACGTGTGTGTGTGTTTGTGTGTGTGACTTTTCTATTTGTGTTTCAAAGATTTAGACTTCTAATTATAAAGAAAACATTGTTCTTTGCAAGGAGCAAAATATATAGTGATAAATAGTGTAAATGGATAGAACATGACTGATTTTAAAGAAATATCTCTCTTTCGTTCATGTGCTCCTCTATATATAAGGCATACTATCTTTCTCACTTGATATAGTTGAGAACCAAGTGTCTAAGATACTGACAGTCTGTCTACTGCTAAAATATGTCCATTTATTTAATTATCGACTGTAAAGAGCGACAATAACGAATTTGGTTTCATAGTTTGATACACGATATTCAACGCACTTCCAAAATGAAAGATTTTACTAATCTATCATTGATTTCAATGAACAATTTCCTGAAGAATAACACGTTTCAACGAATACCGCAGAGAACGAGAATGTAACTGACTGTTTACAGTGCGTGTTTAACATGAAAAATAACTTGACAATAAATGACCTTGTTGAATAGAGTTTTATTTTAATAACTAACTAACGTAGTACTCGTCAAAAATGACACGGTTTATTTCTGTCTCCTTTCAGTAATTCTTTATCTTTCTGCTTCAAGCTTCATTGCCTTCTTTCAGTTATTCTTCTTCTTTTAACAGTGAGTCTTGGTTCTGTTTCTTGTCGTTTTGCAAGCACATCCCAATTCCAATCGAGCAGTGACTTCTTGTGATAATTTTCGTCGTCTTTCTGCAGTTCAAAGTTAGCAGTCTCTCTGTGACTGATAAGTTCTCCGTCTGTTTGACTTGCAATTACTTGTATATTTGAAACGTCGTTTCTTCACTTCCCTACTCTTACGATCTCACTCCTTTACTCTCCTTCATTATTCTAACTGACTCACTCACATACTCCATTATTTCTTCTCTCTTTATCTATATATATAGTTTCCTCTCTTTTTTTCTCTCAATCAAAATCTGCTTCCACATCTTTTCATTTTCCGACGTTTTCCCCTCCTCCCACGCACACTTCACTTTCTATCAATCGTTCACCTTTTATACCTCTGGTATTTTATCACGTTACCTCTCTACTTTCCCCTCTCTATTGTAGAACTCTATCTTTCTTCTTTTCACTTATCTCTTACACGTGCTATTTCTTCTTGTCTCACTCTTTCTTCCATCCCTCCCTATATTTCACTATTTGCTTGCCTGATTGCCTGTTTCAGCAGTATTCTTGCTGCTGGCTGCTCGCTGTATCTCTTTCCCTTCCATCCAGTCTGTCAATCTTCAACCTATATATGTATCTATCTAAACCATCTCTATGTTACTTTCTTCCCTCTCTTCCACCTCTCTCAGCACAGCCACTTTTCTCCTTCGTATTCCTATAGCGTGTCAAAAATATGGAAACCATCAAACAAAAAAGTGACACGTAGCTTGGCGTTTTATAATATTTATTAAACGCAGGATAATATACATCTTAGGTCTATAGATGAATTACCGGTAAGGTTTTGATTCATGATTTCATAGGTTTTGTTACTAGGTACGTTCATACATGTCACAAGGATATTAGTAATGTAATAGGTTGTAACTTAAATAATGTTTAAGAGCATTATAAAGTAAAATTGTTTCAAACATAAATTAGAAGACCCAATTGCCGAAACTATACTTTCAACATCACGCTTCTCACCTCTCTGTTATTTAAATCCACATTTAATTAGTTCCCTTACCAACTCTGTCAATATAACAATAACATTGGAGAGAGATGTGAAGAATTACACGACAGAAGGTTTTAAGACTAAATACTTTATATTATTTGGGTTCGTCCCTCTATATTTTTTCATTCCTCTGCTGTCAATAAAATTACTAACATACTGTAGCTGAATACTGTAACTTTTCTCCGAAACTTTTGGAAAAACAAATTTTCATTTGCTCAGTCACAAAATATCCATAAATTTGGAATATTTCATATTAAAACCTTTTTAATCTTCTCTTTGCTGTGTCTAATTAACAAAAGCAAAATGAAATAATCAAACTAATTATGAATTAGGTCGAGCTATTTCGCTCATTCCTGGAAAATACATCAATGGAGAATGATGGAATCAATTTTATACATATTAATTTCACCTCTGAAAAATACAAATGACGGAGTCTCTATATAATCCTTCAACCAGCAAGAAATAGCAGCGAAATCTCCCTCAAATCACACTCTATCGTCTTAAGAAGGGAAGTACATATTGGTTAATTTAGTCTGGGATACACATGACTGCCTTAAAAGACAGTTTGATGGGCACAGCTGGAATATTTGCTCGACCAAGGTTGATTTTGGAACTAAATAACAACACAGTAACACACGAGCCAGTATGGAAGCCTCTACATAGTCCCTTGACCTGCTACAAATAGCAACCAAATTCCTCTCCAAACGTATGTTACAATCTTAAAAAAGTAAGTACACATTGAATAATATAAACCTAAATACACTGAGAATAAGATTGTATGGTCATAGCTGGAAAGCTTTGATCATAGATATGCTTGATCAGAGCTGATCTGGAACTAAATAACAACGGTAAAAACAATTCATTGTAAATTTACTGCTATTTATGATATGGAAATGGTGAAGCGCCAAAAACGTTGGCACTTCACCTTCTCAATATCGTAATTGATTTCCATTTACATCCCTTTACGTTCTGTGTTCAAATTCCCGCGGGGGTTAGCTCTGAACTTCTGCCTCTTTGATTATACTGTCTCCCCCAAAATGTGTTACCTGGTGGCACAAAGCTAGAAATTATGTGAATATCTTTGTGTTTTGGTGACTCGACCATACCTGTTAGTAGAGCATATTTACTATATATTATTAAATGTTAAAGTTAAAGTTCTACCTGAGCCAACGTGGCCCATCAGGCCGGAGTTTATCCCTATTCCAGTGGCGCTAAGCGAACTGAGAGTGCAAGACCCCCCTGAACGGGACACCAGTCCGTCGAAGGGTTAACCCCCAGCTACTGCTGCTGGTACTCATTTTCAGCTGAGTGGTCTGGAGCAACGTGAAGTAACGTGCCTTGCTCAAGGACACAACGCGCGTCCCGGACTGGTAATCAAACCCACGATCTTCAAACGTGAGCCCAGTAGCCTAACCACTAAGCCACGTGCCTTCACACTATAAATTATAGCATTGGTTTAATTGCCTTTTGTTTCTTGAACCAGTTATCGTTTTGAATAAATGGTCTTAGAATTTCGTACATAACTAAGCCATGTTACAGAGAAATGACTTTTTAGTGCACTGGTACCAATCGTACTTTTTAGTGCACTGGTGCCACTTTTGATAGATTAGTTTCTCCAGCTAAAACCGAAGATAAATCAATATGATTATGTCGATCAAGGCTTCCCCTACATGCATATAATTTTATAGAACATTTGAATGATTTAAGGATTTTAAAATTTACGTGGTAGACTTACCCATCCACTCCAGCTCTCCAATCTGAGGATAAATTCCAACATTCATGGAGGCCTTGTAAAGGGGCATAAGAAACTGCGCTTCCTTCTCTGGCTAAGCCTTAAATAATGATTAGAACAGTAATAACGGGGTGGGATAATTGCAATTCAAATTGAATACTATTAGAGAAGAACTCGAGATATGCCATTTATACTAAACACACTAACTAGAATGTTGTCTCTCAGCGATTTATACTTTCGTGTGGTTTCTATTCTTATGATACTACGAACACTAATAACACTATATGAACTTCAAATGTCTATTATTGCTTTATTGGCAAATGGCTTTATAAAGATTATTTCTCTTATTGATGGTTGGCGGGAGCAAAAAAAATATATCAACAGGGATAACTTATCATTCGAATTCGAGTATAGATATTTATTCAGGTAACCATTTAGGTAAACCTGGCCAGTTCTGCTTTAGCAAATCTTTGTCATGAAAGTAGTCAATTGCGAAGCTAGTACGAATCCATAGATCTTACATCTCGATAAGCAGATATAAGATATCGACATTGTTAGCCATCGCTAGGCTTTCTAACTCTGGACATCTCATCTTCATTATAAAAAAGATTTGCCCAGTGACTTAGGGCTTAAATATATATATTACCTTCAAAGAAGGTAGCGAGCTTCTTAGGGAAGATTTGAAAGTTACAATAAACAGGTCGATTGGTATCATGGAAACTCTTTCAATCGTTCATTAGAGTGTAATGTTTTTTAGGAAAATGCATTCTAGACAGTTGTGTATTTCACATAGTACTGACTGTAACTACACAATTTTAGAAATATATATAAGGTTTATAGTCATACCGTAAAAAGTAGTAAAGTATAATACAGTCCACACGCTCACGCACATACACCGCTCTTGGCCTGATTTTCACCCATGACAATTAATTCAAATATTATTAATTGCCGAGTGTGATAACCTTGAAAATGTATCTACTTAATTATAATGTCTGGAATCATTGATAGCTTGACACAATACTAGGAAACTTGAAACATATAATGGTATCAACTATTCAACTAAATACAGAGAGTAATCATAGTTGATCACTTCTCTTTTGCCACATAAAGTAAAATATAGCAACATTAGACCGCTAGTTAAAATAATTTCCTTTCTCTATTTAAACTGGAAAGACTCGAAACGAGATACACAAAAGAAAACAACATAAATACTGATAGAAAATACTAGAAAATTAAAACATATTCTCCTCATAGTATAAAATGCTCAGAAAGAAAATTTCAAAACGGTTTTTAAAATATTTTCGGTTGATTTTCCATACGTTATTGATTAAAATTAATGCTTAATTAGTGTTTTATTGTTAGTAAATCGTTGCAAATGATCTTCAAATATCTTCTCCATCAAACCTATTGTTGATGTTTATTTTATACATTAATTTATGTCGGACAACATCACTCTGGTACTTAACTACAATATATTTTAAAACGATTATGTGGAATTCTTTCTAAACGAATTTATACGTCTAGTAACATTATTTCCATTAAGAAATATAAAGAAAATCATTTTCTTTTCTTATGTTCTCATTTTATATATAAATTAATGCTTCATGGTACTTTTTCATGTTTATATTGTTGTCGTTTTTATTGCTATTATCTTTTCACTAACTACGACAACAAGCCCTACTATTACTACTGCTACTACTACTACTACGAATAATAATAATAACAACAACAATACGACTACGGCTACTACTTCTAGTATATATTACAATGTTGTGCTACTGCCTAGAAACTATTTTCAATAGATTACACACTGACATTGAAACACGAATATTTCATTTATATTTTCTTCCTATCATTTTCGACAGAATCTTTTGTTGACCAGTGTATATATGTGACGTGAAGTATCATTATCTATTTCAAGACATTATAAGCTAATGGAACTCACTTGCCGGACGAATTGAATGGCACCTCCAATAAAAAAATTTCTGGGATTTCTATAGCTATTATCCACACTGGTTAGGATTGATTATTTCTCTTAATACGTGAAATCGGTTGCCAAATAAATGCGCCTGATATGTGTGTATTTACAAATATGTCAAACTCTAATTGTAGTAGAAATAATCTCTTTAAAGAAAATGCCATTTTCCAGCAATATTCCCCTTGTAGAAAATATAATAAACATCCAGTTATTTGGTTTTTCGCTGCTCCGAGGAATCTGCTTTTGACAACGTTTGAAAAGATTTTTTTGAAAATGTTTTTGATTACCTTACGAAGAAGGGATTTGTTAACTGTGTAGGGTCTGTCACAATTTGTGACAGCCCCAAAAGGTTCGTCTTTTTGACGTTTTTATTAGTTTTTGCATCTTGTTTTTGCCTTTTTTTAAATGCCTTCAAAAGCGAAGGCCGGCAAATACGCCCCTCACAATATTTATGGCAACACCGTTGAGACTCGCCAACAAAAGGGAGAAAAAAATATTGTTTTACACACAGACACTCAACACAATAATAATAGGAGTACAAAATAATGTTTGCACACATGTTGAACATTGAAAATAACAACGTGAAAAATTGTACAGACACGAATACACACAAACAAAGCAGTTTTGCTGACGTTGCAGCGAGCCGAGAGTATCGGAACTTGTCTCAAGCCCAAGAACAAAGAAAGCGGTGCCAAGCTTTTGTAAACAGACTCTCCGCTAGCCTACCCGAGGAATATGTTCAAGAGCAAGCAACAGAATGCTCACCTACATATGCCTCGGAGTTCAGCTTGCCGTCGAAGCAGCAACTGCAAGATGCCTTGAGGGAAACATGGAATAACATCACATCCATAGACCGGGGGAGGTCGTACGGAACCATTAACGTACACTTCAGGACCCAGACTGAAGCGAAAAAACAAACAGAAATTGTGCTGCACACACATGCCCATAAACTCGTCCCTCAATACATGAGGAAAAGAAACACTAAGGTCTCAGTCAGAGGCATTAATGGAAATCTCTCCCCCTGGCTGGTCCACGGTTTTGTGGAGCAATATCGGCATGTGGTAAGTGCAGAAATAATTAAAAACGATATGTGGTCGGGAGGGGTCACTTTGGACTTCAAAGTCCTTATGACCCTTCAAGACCACAGAGACATTCTGGAGCTCTGCCCTGTCACGGGTGCGGAAACCAAACCGTATAGGGTGGTGGTACAGGGTAAAACGCCCTCTTGTTATACTTGCGGCAGTAAAGGCCATCTGAGGCCATCTGCCCTAAAGAAATGGAAAAGCGGAGGAGGAGCGAGCGAAGTACAGAGGACGCCGCTCCACCAGAACTTCCAGTCGTGCCACGGGTTAGAGTTCCGGAAGTGTCTGAGGAATCCACTTCAGCCCCAGTCCTGGAAGCAAATGTTTCCGAGATGGCCTCCCCCAGTCCACAGATGGCGGAGGAGTTTGTCTTACCCCCGGTCCCGGCGCTCCGCACTACAGTGGAGGCGGCGAGTGATGCCACTCCATGTTCTTGCGATGAGCCGACCAGGGAGCAGAGCAGTGGAAAAGGGGGAAAAAGGAGAAAAGGCTCCCAAAAGAGAAATGAACCACATGAGAAAGCCCCCAAAACAAGTGAGAAGGTATCTCCTCCTCAAACAAACAATTGTAGCGACAATGAGAACGATGGTCGGCAGAACGGCAACATAGAACTTTTGTGTGAGGAGGCGTACCCCCCTCAAAAAAATAATGATGTTCACCAGAAAGAGGAAGACAAAGGAAAGGAAAAAGAAGCAGAAGAAGAAGTAAAAAAAGAAGGAATAAAAATAGATTTAATAGATGGAGACGTATTTTATTTCACAGTCCTTCGAAGGTCAAACGAACCACTCATGCAG
>JAOPJM010001604.1:4188018-4199052 GCA_027124095.1 Muusoctopus leioderma | reverse complement strand
TATACGACGGGCTTCTACAGTTTCCGTCTACCAAATCCACTCACAAGGCATTGGTCGGCCCGAGGCTATAGTAGAAATATATATATATATATATATATTTATATATATTATGGTTAAACTTTTAATAATTCCCATGTTAGAATCTCTTCTGAAATGTTGCTTTAAATCCTAATTCTGTTTTATTTGTTTTTAATTTTCAAAATCTTCTGTAAATCATTTTCAGGCTGGCACAGTGAACCGAGGCAGTGATATTATTGGTGGAGGAATGGTTGTTAATGACTGGGCAGCCTTCTGTGGTCTTGATACAACCAGCACAGAAATATCAGTGATAGAAAGTGTCTTTAAGTTGGGAGAGGGAGCACAACCAGCCAACATTACTACCAACATGAGAGAATCCTTGATAGACAGGTTTGTGAGCTTACTGATGATAATAAATTGTTCATGATATATCATTCCATAGTGAGGTGAGCTATTTGCAGAAAGGTGGCTGAGTTGCTGCAGTGGTGTGAACAGCAACATTGATACTTGTTGAGAATGTCTTTGAAACCAATAGTTTTGTTGCTTAAATCCAGTGAGGCTGATAAATTAAGTGCCAGATTGTCTCAAACGTTGACTTGGTTGTTGAGCTGTCTAGTGGTTTGATATAGCAGTTTAGTAGTTTATGGTATTGTTGTTTATATCCTATCAACAAAAATTCTTTGTCTCAATAATAAACCTACAATAGTTGTAACACAGGAATACTTCTCAAACAAACCATGTTTTCTCCATCTTAATGGGCTAGTATCTAAAACAGGAAACCTATCCAGTTACTGCATCAATACACTCCATGAATGAAATATACAATTCTTAGAAAAACTAACCCAAGTAGTAGTCTGGAAAAGGTAATTAAAGACAAAAAGGAGTGTGAGTTACTATCATTTGGTCTCTAAGTAAATATGTATCTCTTATACACATGTTCACTTTAGAAATGAAAGATTTCTTCATTAAAAAGTAACTACAACAATATATTTGAACAACTTAATATTTCTACAACAATATATCTTTTATTTTTAGCATTGTCTATTTAAGCTAACTACTGCTCACAAAGTAAACAGTAGGATCTGCAGAAACTAGTGATTGTTCTGCATCAGCAATTAATGAGTATAAACAGTTCAAAAGTGGATTAAATTGGTTTGCTGTGAGGAAGAGAAAAAGTTTTAGACTTTTCCTGTTCGTGGCAAACCTCTTTATTCCTCTTTTGAAATGTTTAAATTGTTAAGGAAGTAGATTGAATGTTATTTTTATCTGTTTAAACAGGTATTCTTGTTATTGTTGGTATTTTGGATGTGTTGTTGCTAAAAGTATGAATTTTGTCTGCTTTGTCATAATAACTTCTCTTAATTTTGTCTTCTTTGTCATAATAACTTCTCTTAATTTTGTCTTCTTTGTCATAATAACTTCTCTTAATGACCATTTCTTTTCTTCTTTGTTTTAGTTTGGCATGATGGGCAGATATTTTGAAATTAAGAAATCATCAGCTGTTGTGGGAACATAATGCTGATGCTTTGGTCTATTGTATAAAGCTACTGTCAGAGATCAAGCTGTTTAGATTGTTTCCACCATTACGTCTTCAAAGTCTAGTGATGCAAAACCTACACATTAATCTTCTCAAACTGTGCTCTAGAGGTTAACAACCTGTGCCCATCGAACATTTTTCCTGTATGCTCCATTAATTCCAATGTTTGTCGTTTATATGATAATCCCATTGGTAAATGGAATACAATCATTTCATGATTATTAATAAATTTATGTTCACTCTTTATGCCTATATATATCCTTGTCAACTCAGTTTACCATAAATCTTGCATTAGATCATTTTAGATTATTTCTTTTCTCTCTCTCCCTCTTTTTTTTTCTTTTTACAGTTTTTCATGATATGATATTTACATGGCTCTAAGAACATGTTTTATTGGTAAATGTTCATCATAACTACAATCATACCACTATAGAGTGGGAAGTATAAAGTGGATGTGACACCTATAATGAGCAATAGAGTAATGTCCCTTACTAATGGGCATAATGATAATTCGAACGCTCTGTTCTTCAGTTTAGGCAACCTAATGAAGTTTGTTTTCTGTTTAACTCTTAAAATTCTGCTGAAAAATGTTTAAGTCCTGTAATGATTTAGTAGAAAATGCCTAAAAGCAGGGTTTTTTTGCAGCTTATTTATTATGAAATTTACAGGTAAGAAACACGAGTGTTTGAGGTGTTTTCACACAAAAATATTTCACTTTTACTGTATATGGTTCAATGATTCATATCAATTTGATGATGTGATACCGTGTGGAACTGTGTCCTACAGGATGCTAAGAGCTAATTAGTGATAGTAAAATAATTATCTTTTGTTTGATAAAGAAGTTTAATGAGCTTACATTAATTTTTCCCCCTTTTTGTAATATTTACTGATTAAAAAAAACTAACAAATGTTAGTGGGGTTTCTAAATTTCTACAAATTGTTTTAAGAGCATTTGTTGATAGTTCTTTGTTTTTTAATTAATTTGTTATTTATGGGTGGTATGGTATCAGAATTGGTAGAACACCGAATAAAACAAATGCCTTGCAGTGTTTAGTTAGGGCTCTTTATGTTTTAAGTTCAAATCCATGGAAGTTGATAAAATATATATCAGTCAAGTAGTTTTTGATTCAGTTAACTACACCCCTCTTCTAGAATTTGCAGTCTTGTGCCAAAGTTAAGAGATCATTGTTACTACTCTTTAATTAATGCATTAGTTTTAGTTGTGTTTCATGTATTCCATGATAAAACGTTTATTTAATGGAGGAAGGGCAGTGCTTAGGACATATGCAGGTCCCTAATGACTGGTGAGATCAATGTAGTTGATGTTCAATTTGAATTTCTGTAGGTCAACGGGGGGAAAAAGGTGGGTGTGGCGGTTTTGGGGAGAAATGAATGCAAAATCTAGGAGGAGTGATGAGAGGAGAAAAAAATTGAGTTGTTTGGCTGGAGGTGGAATGAAGCTAGATGATTCATAGGAGCAGAGGCTGTTGTAGAAACAGTAGAAGAAACCACATCTGTGAGCCAGTGGTTGTAGCATATTGCTGAGTGATTCATGGTAGTAAACTGAATGGTTCTGTTTTGGATGCAGTGTATGTCTAGCAACAGCACCGTTCTGAAATATTTTCTGGCTCTGAAGAGGAAGCCCAGTCTTTGGGATATAGTTTTGGCAATGTTATATATGTGAAGTTGCCATGAGAGATTATCAGAGATTGTGAGGCCAGCATTTGTAGAGTTGAGTGTGGTAAAGGACTGCATTCTTGATGTGTAGTAATTGTCTTGGTGTTGAAATAAACTAGATTTGCATGTCCCCATTTGAGGTTGTTTTCAAGGTGTCTGTTGATGGAGGTAGTGCAAGTCTGGCGTGAAGTGTCTAGGTTGCATGGGAGTGTATGTTGTTAGAAGTGGCAGTAAGTAAATTGTTTATGGAGAGGTCTATATGTAGAAAGTGTGCTGCGTCTAGTAATACTACTATTTTTTTGTAGTGTGTGTAGATTTATGATACCTAGAAAATTATTTTCCCTCTTAACTACTAATGCTTCCAAAGGATAATCTGTACATTAATGCTCCACATGTTTTACTTTTATCTTTAAATCTTTATATTTTGATAGTTACTCAATCTCCTTCTGAACAATGTTATTTTTTTAAAGGCAGTAGAGTGACATTTCTTTTTTTAGTTATTTTATGGCTTAGAGGAGAAAGAGTAGGGCTTTTGAGACTGGTGGGAGGGAGAAATCATGACTGGTATTGCTGCAGTAGGAAAAAGTGCATCAAGATATTGAGTTCTTCTCAGATCAGAGACCTGATCCAAATACTTGCAACAAAGTAGATTCTGCTAAAGGCACTCAAGGGCCAGGTGGTGGTGGTGGTGGTGGTGGTAAACCAGATGACAGAATAGGTCTACCACATAAGAACAGCTACAGTTTCTGTCTACCCAATAGCAGTCACAGGCTTGGGTTGAACTGAGGATGTAATAGAAAACATTTGCACAATAGAATCGAAGCCGGAATTGTGTGATTACAAAGTGAACTTTTTAACCACATGGCCATACCTGAAGTGGCACAGCACTGGACACAATGTGATGCAGTATTTAGTTACATCCCTTTACATTTATCATCATCATCATCATTTTGCATGTACTTTCCATGCTGGCATGGGTCGGATGGGTGGTTTTGGTATGTACGTATGTATTATAATGGTAGTGTTTTGTGCAATAAGTGTTATAGTCAGCTCTTATTCGGAGTTGCCACTGTCTTAGATGGGTTGGGGGACCATATCTCGCCTATATGTTTCATTTGGTTTGGTTTCTACAGCTGGATGCCCTTCCTAATGCCAACCACTTTATAGTGTACTGAGGTAATTTTTTCATGGCACCAACACTAGAAAGATTGTCATATCCACAACATGGCTAATGGGTCCTCACTACCCTGCATTACCTCCGTTCGATTGCCAACCACTTTGCAGAGTGTACTGAGCATATTTTATCGTGGAACCAGCACTATAGAGGATGCCTTGTCATCTGCAAGGTTAAAGAGTCCTCACTACTGTACATAGTCTCTGTTCTTTGAAGGCCTTCTTGTTTCAATTCCTGCTGAGGTTGACTTCACCTTCCATCCTTTTTGTACTGATAAAATAACCATCAGCGAAGTACGAGGATCAATTTAATTGACTGTTCTCTTTCCCATAATTTGTGGCCTTGTGCCTATGTTAGAAATCCCTATTATTAGTAGTAATAGGATAGGTTTGCATGTAGTGGCTGTTATCATTTGTTTTTGTTTATGTGTTCCTGTATGTATGTATTATAATGGTAGTGTTTTGTGCAATAAGTGTGCTATTGCTAATTTGTTTTGTATGTTGTGTAGTTGAGGCAGTATTGTACTAATTCATGTGTTTGTATTTGTTTATGTTACTATTATTAAGGTTACCTGTGTTTCAATCCCATGTTCTATACATTTGCAAGTCTTCAAAAAGTTTCTCTATGCCTTTCAGATAGTTTTCATTTGGTCATTATCAGTTATATCTGGATTGTTTGTCATTGCTCCTTTTGGTGTATACATCATGTTCAAAGTATACACATCATGTATGCTGCATCATACATACATACATACATGTATGTATGTGTGTTTATGGTTACCAGTGTGTTCAGATGGGTCACTTTATATATCAAACACATAAGTTAGCATTTCAATAAATAGAGATCGATTAAAATAAGTAGCAAACTGAAATAATTACTGGGGTTGATATGACCGACTAAAAACCCCTTGAAGCCAGTGCCCAAGTATAGCTGCAATCTAATGATTGAAACTATTTTCAGAGATGAAGATTATGTGGAAACTATGTTTGATGTAACAAATTGAAAAAATATGAAAAAACAATTCATACCTAGTTAAAAGGTTGAGTAGCTATTTCTAAATACTGTTGACCTCATCTGAGAGATGAGATGGGTATCAAAGCTGTAATAGATTGGCACTTTATAGGCAATAATTTGAGATGGAAGATGTGCTAGGCTTGCTATGGTGGAGTGGTTAACATGGCCGCCCTGAATACGGCAGATGCATGGTTCAATTCCTGCTAGCAGATCTAGTCACATTTTTTCCTTGGGTTTGTGTTTGTAGGGTGTCTAATTTAATTCAATTTGTTTTTACTATAATTACAAATACTGAAGTTTACATAACCAGTGAACTCTAACAGAAAAATTGATTTTAAAACTTATCCCTCAGGCTTGTAGCAAAACTTGAACTTGGTACTTTAAGCTAATGAAACACTTGTTAATTGCAGAGTGTTATTGCTTTTTACAGCATGAGCAGTACCTAACCATGGTACCTGCTGTTGTGATATGTGTATATTTAAGACATTTGGCTATGGACACATAGCTCTCAATAGCCTATTCCACATTAGCTGTAAGGATAAATTTACTACTTAAAGCACTGACATCAATGTAAAAATTGATGGGTGACTTGTTAGTTTCCAATTTGGACTAGGAAAATGGATTTGCAATAGCCTGGTGTCTTATCCGGTTGGAAACTTGTTTGTCGTCTAGTTAATGTCACAAAACCTGGAGATGGCACCAGCCCAGTGCATCACAGAGTTCTGTGAAAATAATTAAATAGTTGCTTGAGGTGTATATAAAGAGGAATGAAAATTCAAATATGGAAAAAAATGAAAAAATTTGTTTGTCAATATTTGTATACATTGCTTAAAAGTGATAATGTTTCTTTTTTTTATTTTTTTTATTTCGATTAGGCATATTACCAAAATGACAATATATAATGTGATGGCAGGGTTTGAACTCATGGTGATGGTGAGTCCCATAACCCACTGAGTTGTATGGGCACCACTGAAGTCTTTGTTTTCATGTTACTGTTGTTGTTTAGCCGCAAGTCAGCCCTGATCGAGCAGACATATGATCAAAAGCATTCTAACTGACCATTCTGTCTTTTTAGGGGCATATCTAATGTGTCCTTTCCATATTTATGATTGTAGGGTGTGATCTTAGCAAGATTTGGCTGCTATTTCTGGCAGGTTGAGCAACCTCATATAGGCTCGTTTGTATTTATGTAGTATATACGTGTAAGTCAGCTTTGTGGCAATCATCAGTCCCCAAGGTATACTCACAGGAGAAATTGAACTCAGCACTGCAAGCTAATAAAGCACTTGTCAATATTTACAGAGTTATTGCTGCTTACAGTAACGAAGATGTATGTAACTACACTACAGTACCAATTTGCAGTTCTGTAAACAGCTATTTGATAGTTAAGTGTCTTGGCTATCAACAAAATGAAGTGCCAGCAATCTAGATATGAATCACTGACCTCCTGACTAGTTGTCTTATACTGTATTCACTCATCCTTCTATGCTGTTGATAACCCATGATCTTCTGGTAACAATTTGTCATACCTAACCTGGGACTAAACAATGACTGAGCAGACCCATGATCGAAGGCATTCCAATTATGACCATTGTGTCCTCAGGCATTGCATATCTACAACTACATTATCCAATGTGTCCCTTTTTTCAAGACGGAAGGGTGAAATTTGAGGGAAATCTGGTTGTTATTTCTAGCAGGTTGAGCAACCATATAGAGCTTCCTTTGTAAATAAGTAGTTAATTGTACCACATTAGAAACTCAGAAATTGCAAATAACCTCATCCACCTCTCATATCAGCTCATTATTTACCATCAATGGTGCTTCACTGTGTCCATGCTAAAGACATGTATTTGTGGCTGGTTAAAGCCACCAGCCTTTAAAAAGCTACCATGAAATAACATGGGCAATGTAGTCATAGATATATAAAAAGACGGGATGGTCATGGATGGAATCCTTTGATCATCGGTCTGCTCCATCAGAGCAGTCCAGGAATAAAGAAAGCATAGATCAGCACCTTAATTGAGATGTACAAATTTGTTACCTTGAGTTCTGATACAACCTGTAACATAAGTGCATACTGTAAAGAAAAGATAGATTATTGTTGAGCTGAGTCTACATGCTGGTTTCAGTTCACTTAAATTAGTGACACCCTTGGGATGTAACAAGTATGCTCTGTACCCATTCCTCCTCCACTTAGAAACCTTAGGCTTCATGCTCACCCTGAGGAAACGAACGGAAAATCCACTTCTGAGAGACACGAAGAAATCATTGCAAGTTAAAACCGAAACTGGATATGCTACTAAAAGAAGCTCATTTTTAGCTTATAACATATACATTTATGCTGATATCATGCCAAATATTATAAGCAAGTCAAGGACTTATTATAAAAACTGTTTCTTACTTAGAAACAAAGCAAAACATTCATAGGGAAGCAGAAAAAGGTTGTGTAATGTTCATGTATTACTCAATGGCATTAGTAGTATAAGTGAAATGGAAAGGCTTCACCTAAGAATTGAAACCAAGTTGCAAACTCAGCTTGCTAGGAACTAACTTAAATGTATCGAACTCAGCACCCAAGGAATTATAAAAATACAATTCAAAAAGAGAAAAAAATTTTAATACAGGAAAAATTATATAATAATTGTTTCTTGCACAGGCAGGAGGCCTGAGAATTTTAAGGGAGAGAAAGTGGAAAGCTGTAATTCTCATGCCTTCATCAAAGTAAGTGAAAAGTGAAGTGATTCAAACTGAAACTTGAAACCAGATTGGATGCATAGTCCATAGAAAAAAAATACTGCTGCACTAGGGCATCTGACACAATTAAATAGCAATTCATTCTTACAAAGACATAAACACTTTTCTAGGGAAGGGTTAGGGCATTAGTGATGTAAGTGAAGTGAAACATATCCAACCAGGAGGTGAAACATAAATATGGACATAACTGCCAGAGAGTTACTTCTTATCTCTGTGGTGCTCAATTTAATGAAATAATAATAATACTAATAATGATTGTTTCTAACATAGGCACAAGGCCAACAATCCCAATACTTGACTGGTACTTTATTTTATCGACCCCGGAAGGATGAAAAGCAAAGTTGAACTCAGAGTGCAGTGAGCCAGAACAAATATTGTAAGGCATTCTGTCCAACGCACTAGACTACAAATGGTGGTTGAGGGACATAAAATAAAAATTAAATAAAAAAAAAATCTATGGTTTAGTCAGAGAAGGAAGGACAATGCCCATGACCTTTGCAGGGCTTCCAAGACTGAAAAGGGAGAAAGAAACCACGACTCGTGTGTTGCTGCAGTAGGAAGCAGTGCATTGAGATATTGAATTATCCTCAGAGCAAAGACCTGGTCCAAATACTTACAACAGAGTGGATTCTGCTAAAGGCACCTAAGGGCCCAGTGCTTGTATTAAACTGAGCGATAGATTAAGTCTACCACTCCAGTACATGACTGGTATTTATTTTATTGATCCTGAAGGAGTGAATGGTAAATTCAACTCCAACATGGTCTACTTTTCGAAGGTAAAGGGATATAACAAAATATGGTGAGGTATTTGTCCAGGCTACTGTCTACTGTTTTCGTTCTGCAAACACCCTCAAAAATAACAATAAACCCCCTGACAAGAACCAAATCACACACTTTTGCTTACTGAGAAAATATGTTAGCATTTACACCAATAGGAGATTGCTAATAATGGCAAAAAGTGTAGATATTTTTTTATATAAACAAGGTCACAAATTTATTGAGGAGGTGTACAGTCAATTGAATTGACTCAGTATATTACTAGTACTTATTTTATTGACCCTGGAGGGATAAAAGGCAAAGTCTCAACCCTTACGAGATTTAAACTCAGAATGTAAAGGTTATATGACTAAATACCACAAGGTATTTGGTCTGACATTCTACCAGGTTTGCCAACCACCATATATAATTATAATGGCAAAATATTTATACAATGAAATAAATTACAGGTATTCAGTATCTATACTAAGTCTCCATGTTATATATATTTTGATAACACTTTAAAATTAAATTTCTTTTTTTTTAATAATTAAGATATTAACAAAACACAGTAAGCTTTTGTCAGTTCTAAACATTACTGCCAATGTAATCTTGAGTGGATTTTTTTTTTTCGTTACAATCTTAAATAATTAATGCTGACCACAAACCCATTTTGTGTCAAGTTGTTTCAAGAGTGTCAAAGTGTTTATTGTTTGCCAAGAACACTGGCAACAATAGGCTCTAGAACCTGTAAAAAAAAAAAAAAAAGTAAAGGTTAGAATCATCTGTAAAACATTTTTTACATATATTTTTTCAAAATATGTACTAAAAAGTCCTTACAGCACTTTTTTCTGTTAGTTTTCTATTTCTTTTTCTTTTTTCCCTTCTATTTCTATTTTGATATCTAGTGATATTTTATAAAACAATACATAAGAACAAATTGATACCCAAAATATTACAATATCAATTTTAATATTTATATATAGTTTCCAGAGGAAAGATGTTGAACAGGTGAGTTACTTTAAATTCCTGGTGGTGCTTATATTATCAGACAACCTTTTCTAGTCTCATAATTCATATTCCCAACTGAAAGAATCTCGATATCGTCTTTATTTCCTCTGAAATTTAGACTGTTGTTGTTGTTTAAACCCAGGTCAGCTCAAACTGACCAGATCTATGATCAAAGGTGTTCCAGCTATGATCATCCCATCTTTCTCCTAGACAATGCATCTAGGACTCCATCATTCAATGCGCATCTCCTTTTTTCTTTAAATGGTAGGATGTAATTTGAGGGATATTTGACTGTTATTTCTAGCAGGTTGAGCGACCATGTAGAGGTGCATGACTGATATGTTGAAAATATGGTGAATAACTTTTACCACTGATAGTTGAGTTGTTTGTTACAACCATCTGGTTTGGCAACATAAACTCCCAACATCATAAATAGTTCTGGTTAATGGCTGAAAAAAAAAAACTTATGATACTGAGCTTGAAAAAACATCTATCACACATGAATAACTCTCTTGTGTTATGCACATCTCCAGTGATACAAGCCATCCTGCAGTTAAACTATTCAGTCACTCCATTCAGGATTGAGATTTCAGATCTAAAAAAAATAAAGGACAACCAACTAGTTTAATATTATTCACAACCCTAGTGCTATATGCATCCCAAATGAATGATCATCCAGAAAGCTACTTGTACAAAATTGATATTATATCCTGTTACTCTTTTTTTTAAACATTAACTTCTGTATCTGAGCTCAATCAAAGCACATTTCAATGCTTGTATTGCATATGATAATATATTCGTATCTTATCATAAATTACTATTGTATGCTAATAGGTTGGTTGGTTGAAACATTAGCCACAAATCACTTGAAATGTTTTCTTCATATTTTGGCAGGGAAAATCTTTTTACCCCAAAAGGCCTAACTGCAGTTAAAGGAAGAGATGGATGAGTATTAACAGATGCTATTGCTAAGAATGTGGCACCAGTGAATCCAAAGACCTACTCTACAGTAATAAAATAATAATAATAATAATAATAATGAAATCATTGTGTACAGTGCTCAGGTGCACTACAACTCATCAAAGGTGCATGT
>JAOPJM010001604.1:4140800-4151978 GCA_027124095.1 Muusoctopus leioderma | reverse complement strand
ATACATAACCTATCTCCTACTCACTCACACTCTCAAGTCACGTTTACCCTCATAGAACGGAGACTATGTAGAGTAGACAGGGAATCTTTAGTTTGCAAGAGGCAAGGCATCCTCCCCCTCACCCACTCTAGTGCTGGCGACATGATAAATACACCTAGTGCACTCTGTAAAGTGTTCGGCGATTGTTCGAAGACAACACAGGCTCGAGAGGGCTCTATAGACGTATCGTGGACATGACAACCTCTCTAGTGTTAAATGCACCCAGTACGCTCTGTAGGGTGGTTCGTGATAGGAAGGGCATCCAGCCATAGAAACCAAGCCAAACGAAATATGTGAGAGGCGTGGTACCCTGACCCGCCTCGTAGAGTGGTGACTCTATACACAACCGATGTGGGCCGAAATCACCCATCCAACTCATGCCAGCATGGAAAACGGACATAAAATGATGATGATACCTATCATCATCATCATCATCATCATCGTTTTTACGTCGGGTTTTCCATGCTAGCATGGGTTATACATATACATATATACATATACCTCATTCCCACCATATACAATCACACACTATCACCACTATTATTTCTAGTATACAGCACATCATCACCATCACCACCACCGGCATCATCATTACTGCAGCACCACCACCACTATATTTATTACATGGCACATTATACCTCTCACTACCACTCTCCTTACAGTAGCATACCAATCACTTTGTTACATGACAAATCTCCATTGCTACCAACAATGACATAAACGAGCCGATGAGAAAGAACCTTTGTGTGGTCATTTGACCAGCTAGAAATAACAGCCAATCTCCCTAGAGGTACTAGATACACTATGTCTGAATAAACGACAGAATGATCACAGCTGTAACACTTGATAGATCTGGGCTAACCTGGTGCTAAACAACAACATTGCCATCATCAACACCATTATTAGCAACTCAACCCTCCCTCAACACATACATCTACTGTTCCTACCACCACCACCATCATCACCACTACCACCATTGCCATATAAACCACACTAGACTTACCCAAATATTTCTAGCCTTACTCTTAAACAATTTGGGGGTTATTACTCCGAGAGAATGTGTGTGTGTGTCTAACAACTGAAGGATTGCAGTTTCAACCAGTTGGGCATGAATCAGTTACAACACAGTCAGAACCACATATGCTTTCTCAGTCAGACTGTCTATCTATATGTCAGTCAATATCTGGAATAAATCATATGGCAGTGTAGATTTGGTAATTAGTGTGTGAGGTAAATTACACAACACACCATACAGCACATTATTAATTTATTATATCTATTATAACAAAATGCCTGGCCGTTTGGTAGTAGGATTCCCATACTTAATCAGTATGGTTGGTGATAGGAAGGGCATCCGACCGTAAAATGCCTCAAGACATCTCCGTCCAACTCATGCTAGCATGGAAACACAGACGTAAAACGATGATGGTAATGATGATGATGAAGAATATATATTTCTATACTTGTTATGAAATAATTTTGGGCTTATAATTAACAAATCTATTCCCTTGAATTATTTATTCTAGATACTCACTGATATACATATATATATAAAGTCTTACCGAGAGAACATGTAGTTCTGACTGCACAGAAGTTAAATGAGACCTAATTAAGTTGAAACTACAATCCTTAGGTTATTAGACACAGATGTTCTCCCCAAAATTATATTAGAACAAAACTAGAAATACTTTCTTATATTGAACTAATTTATATGCTCTATGGTGTGTTATGACATTTTCCTCATACACAATCTTTAGCCAGTTTCTACACTGCATGCCAATTCTAGAAGTCCCTCTCAATAGGCTGATGATTATAGGCTATGAACCAAATGTCACTAAATATATATATATATATATATATTTTTCTTTTATAGATAATGGCGGAGTTTATTTTGTAGCTGCATTCAGTGGGTTACAGGTATGTGAAATTATGTTACATTTTAATGGCTTACAGATGTGTTGTGTTATGATGTAGCATTTTAGTGACGTACAGGTGAATCGAAGTTATGGTGTAACATTTTAATGATATATACGTGAATGGATGTCATGATGTTACATTTTAGTGATGTACAGGTGAATGGATATTATGATGTAACATTTTTGGTGAATGGATGTTATAATGTAACATGTTAGTGATATACAGATGAATAGATGTTATGATGTAATATTTTAGTGACTTACAGATGGGTGGGTGAAATTATGATGTAATATTTAGTGACATACAGGTGAATGGATGTTATGATGTAACATTTATAGCTTTACAGATCTTTGGGTGTTACGATGTAATATTTTAGTAACTTACAGATGAGTGAGTATTATGATGTAACATTTGAGTGACGTTTAGTTGAATGAGTGTTAAGATGTAACATTTTAGTGACATACAAATATGTGATGGTATGATGTAACATTTTAGTGACTTACAGATGAGTGGTGTTATGATGTTTTTTTTAGTAAGCAGTGTTCAAGTCACTAGGTTATCAAAGTGCCAATCAAAGCAACATTTGTTCAAATATGAACCAGTTGTTGTTATTTAGATCCTGGTCAACGTGGATCCAACAGACCTGTGATCAAAGACATTCCAGCCAGCCTGCTTCCATGTTTTTTTTCTCCCTAACATAGTGTGTCTACGACTACGATGTTCCTGTATTAATTGAACAAGGTTCAATTTATATAGGAAGGGTGTATATAGTCAATTGAATTAACCTTATTACTAATACTGAATGGGAGGGGAGTGGCAGAAATGGTAGAGCACTGGATGAAATATCTTTAGTTAATTCCCTTTACATTCAGAGTTCATATCTTGCTAGCATCAACTTTGCTTTTCATCTATCTGGGATTGATAAATTATGTACCAGTAAAATACTAGGGTTGATTGATTAAATGGACTACACTCCTCACTTCAAATTTGTGGCCTTGTGCCAAAACTGGGCTGCAGATGGCCAAGTCACTAGGCTATCAAAGTGCCAATCAAAGTAACATCAGTTCAAATATGAACCAGTTGTTGTTTAGCTCCAGGTCAATGCTGATTCAGCGGACCTGTGATGAAAGACATTCCAGCCGAACTACTTCCTGTATGGTTTTTTCCAGACATAGTATATTTAGGACTACATTATCTAATGTGTCTTTTTGTTAAGATGGCAGGATGTGATTTGAGGGAGATTTGGCTGCTATTTTTAGTATCTTGAGTGACTATATAGAGGCTCCTTCATTGGCTCATATATCTAATATGTATATATGTGTGTGTGTGTGTATATATATATATGATAAATGGAAATTTCAATGCTGATGAACTACGTAAGTAGTTATATAAATAGTGATATAAATGGGGTAAAGTACCCCTGAAGGATGAGAAAAGGACAAACCGTGTACTTTACTCGATTCATATAACTACTTACGTAGTTCATCAGCATTGAAATTTCTATTTATCGTTTAACATTTATCAATGCTATCTCAGTGTTTCTCAACGTTCCATTGTTTATATATATATATATATATATCTATATATATATATATATATATATATCAATCATCATCATTGGTTTACATCTGCTTTCCATGCTGGCATAGGTTGGACAGGTAATTTTTAACCGAGTCAGTTCATATTTGGAGTCACCACTCTCCAAGATGGGTCAGTAGACCACGTCTCACTCGTATGTTTCATATATCATATATGTATTGTACATATGTACAATAATGGTTACAAGGTACTCAATAATAAAACAAATATAGAATAATCTTAAAAAATTCAGGATTACTAATTTTACTGCAGTTTCTCAGATCTACAGAAACTGTAATGAACAATTTGGTAAAATAATGCATATATAAAAAATTTTATAAGTTGGGGTAAGAGCAGGAGAGAACAGCATAGAAAAGGAAAGAAAGTGAGAGAGGGGAAAGGTTTGGAACAGTCAGTTGTGTAGTGAATGGGATAGAAAATGATTAAAACTTTAAAATATATAACAGTTGATAGAGACACAAAATTGTTGAATAATTAAAAAAACAGTTTGTCAGAAAGAAATATCTGTATGTCTATCATAGCATTATAACTGTCATGTTAGAGAGTCATTGTTTACAAAGGAAATCATACTCTTTGAATATATTTACTCAACTTTCTCTGTATGTGAAGAAATATGAAACAATTGTATAGACATGCAGGATATTTCTGAAGATTTGAGAGAAGAAACCGCAGTAAAATTAGCAATCCTGAATTTTTTCAACTTTATTCTGTATTCGTTATATATATATATGTATGTATAGTATAATGAAACAGAGTATATGTTGTATGTAGTATAGCTAGTTTTTGTTGTTTAGCCCCTGATCAACTATGAGGTGGCAGACATATGATTAAAGGTGTTCCAGCTATGACCATCCTATCTTTGTTTACAGACATATTGTATCTAGGGCTATATTATCCAATATATACTTTTTTTAAGGTAGTGTGGTGTGATTCAAGGGAGATTTAGCTGCTTTTTCTAGACTGGTTGAGTAACTGCATAGAGGCTCCCTCGTTGGCTTGAAGATATACCAGTATTATACTAAGGTTAAATCTGAGCTGTTGATAATTGAGTTACTAGGGATCAAGCTACCAAGCAAAGCATCAGTAGTTCAAATTGCAAACTCACAGCTTTACTGTCAACTGTATGCAACCACTCTATTGTGTATTCAGTCAGACAGGCTGGTACCTTTGTTACTAGGTATCCTGTGTGTAGTAGTAGATGGAGGTTTGTTACTAGGTACCACATGTGTAGTATTGGATGGAGGTTTGTTACTAGATACCACATGTGTAGTAGTGGATGGAAGTTTGGCTTTAGGTGCCAAGTGTGTAGTAAAAGACAGCTATTTCGTTTTAAGTACCGGCTATGTAACAGAAGATAGGTTTTGTTCTAAGCACCAAGTGTTTAGAAGGTTGGTGTTAAGCACTGGGCATGTAGCTCTGAGGATAGAAGTTTGATTTTAGGTACTAGATGTGTAGTGCTGGCTAAAAGTTTGGTTAGAGATAACTATAAACTGTATTCTATTCACTATATATAATTGAAATAATGAAAGTCTCTGTGCAGTTGTTCGATCTGCTAGAATTAGCAGCTAAATCTCCCTCAAATCACACCGTACCATCTTGAAAAAGGAAGGACTCATGGAATTATTAAGTCTTAGATATACTATGGCTGAAAATAAGATGAGAATGTCACGACTGAAACATCTTTGATTATGGCTGACCTTGAGCTAAACAACAGCTAAACTTAAGTTTAGATGTGTGACAGTATGTTGTCACATCTTGTTGCTTGTTGGATTAATGTCTTTTTCACTGCATCATGTGTTTCGTAATGAAGGCGGTTTAATCCTAATCCGGATGTAGAGGTTGAATGGCCAAATTGTTAAGGTATTGACTTGACTATTTGCATATGAGTCATGAATTCAAATCTGTTGGGGGTATTTTGGTATATTTCTGGACAGTACACTTTATTTTGCATTATTTCAGTTCACCAAGCTGTAGTCAGGAATAGGTGCCAGATCATCTAGAAATATTACTTGTGGTAGTCTGTTGTTCAGTCCAAGGGGAGAGTTATCTCTCATCTGTTTAACACCATGAAACAAAAGAGCTGGTCCTTAAAAGGACATTTACATTACATTTCAAACATAGCCTAGATAAAAGGTGCTTCTTGTTCATGTGCTATTACATGACATATTTTCGCAAAGTGTAAAATAAGGATGTTTACTTGTGGTTAGTGCATGTGTGTGTTTGTGTCTGTGTGTAAGATGGAGAAATGTTTGAAGTTGTTATATATGGCGTGTGATGGCTGTTGATGAAGATTTTGATGCTGATTTGCTGTTTGTTTCCTGTAGATATGTTTACCAGTTTTCTGAGCGAGGGTTGATGTTTTGTACTTATTCTGTTTATTTTCATATCTGTTTGTGTACATACATTACACAGATACACATACATGTATGTGTTTGTATATGGCCAAGTGATGGATCTGCAATCATTTTCAACGATGAGCATTCAATTGTTTGATCAACTGAACTACCTACTCATTAAATTAAAGTGTAAAATGGCTGAGTATTCCACAGACATGTGTGCCCTTATTTTAATTCTCAAGCCAAATCAGTGGGACACAATATGTGACAAGGCTGGAACTTTGAATTACAGGTACAATTCATCTGACAGGCTTCCACACAGTTTCCATCTACCCATTTTCACTCACAAGGCTTGGGTTGACATGAGGCTGTGTTAAAAGACACTTCCCCAAGATACCATGCAGTAGGATCGAACCTGGGACTTCATGATTGCAAAACAAACTTCTTAATGACTTGGTAATATGTGCATTCAAGTAACTGCTTATGTGTATGTGTTACCAAGTAACAATATATATATTTGTGTGTCATTGTGTGACCAAGTAAAGTGTGTGTGTCTGTGTGTGCACGTGTTGTTTTTGTACTGAAATAAAGAATATAATGTCTATGTGACAGGCTCCAATCAATGATGATACAGCAGTGACAACTATGATAGGAATGACACCAAATACAGCCAAAGCGCATGTTGTAAGAGCCATCTTGGAATCTTTGGCATTTCGTTTCAAACTACTTTATGAAACAATGTTGACAGAGACAAAGTTACCAATTTCATGTGTAAGGTAAAGTATTATCTCATCTCTCTACAATCATTGCTCTTCTCTTCTTCCTATCTATATGTCATTACTATAATCCACTATCATTTTCAGACTTGGCTGGCTGTACCTCCTTCGCCCCCACCCCCATCCACTGCTCTCCAATCTGGATGTATGCATGTATGTGGTCACATACACACACATTTTACTCAGCCAAACACACAAACATAGTTTACTTGGTCATACACTCACATACAAGAATGTAATTTACTAACCCCACCCACCTACATGCACACAAATATATAGTTCGCTTGTCCATATCTATACATACACACACACACACACATAGTTTACTTCTCCACACACACACACACATAAAACAGCTCTCCCTCCCCCAGTTTACTCACCTACACACACAAATATAGTTCACTCAACCACACATACACATACATGCAGTTTACACACACACACATGCAGTTTACTGGGCCACACACACTTACAAATATAGTTTACATGACCACACATATTTATGGATGTGTGGTTACAAAGTTTGCTTCACAACCATGTGGTTCAGGATTCGATACCACTGCATGGCACCTTGGGTAAGTGTCTCCTAATATAGCCTCAGGTTGACCGATGCCTTGTGAATGAAATTTGGTAGAGCAAAACTATGTGGAAGCCCATCATATATATGTGTATATCAGTGTAGGGTGGAAAATGGTACATTTGAACAGGAATACCCTACAGTATTCATGTTCGACTGAATTATCTGCATTTGTGTATTTATGAGAATGATGAAATAAGTACCAAGTACTGGGAGTGGATATAATCGACTAAAGCCTTGAAAGTGGTGCCCCAGTAT
Organism: Muusoctopus leioderma; assembly: GCA_027124095.1. Lineage (NCBI taxonomy): Eukaryota > Metazoa > Mollusca > Cephalopoda > Octopoda > Octopodidae > Muusoctopus > Muusoctopus leioderma. Next base: position 4,144,476 of record JAOPJM010001604.1, on the reverse strand, counting down.
GGCTGCAGTCTGATGACTGAAACCAGTAAAAGAAGAATACACACCAAGTTGTATCTATCCCTGTCACACCATTCTTTTATTTCTCACTCACCATATTGTGTACCCTTTCTCAGCCATCACACCAAAACTCTACAAATACACCTTTCTTCTGAGAACTACCTACTCTTTTTTTTCTTCTCATGTGCTGCTGCATTACACAAGCACAAAATTTAATACTTATATATATCATCATCGTTTTACGTCCGAATTTCCATGCTAGCATGGGTTGGACGGAGATTTCTTGAGGCAGCATTTTGCAGTCAGAAGCCCTTCCTGTGACCAACCATACTGATTAAGTATGGAAATCCTACCATTGAACTACCGAACGGCTGGACATTTGTTATTTAGAGACATATACAAATTCACCGGCCGATCGAAAAATGTTCAGTGGTGACAAGCACCACACACACACATACCTATATATATATATACACACATATACGACAGTGTCTGTCTGTCTGCCAATTCCACTCACAAGGCATTGGTCGGCCCAAGGCTATAGTAGAAGACACTTGCCCAAGGTGCCAGGCAGTGGGACTGAACCTGAAACCACATGGATGCAAAGCAAACTTCTTAACCATGCATGTGCCTATATATATACACACACACACATTTGGGTGTACAAAACAATGGAAAAAATTACTTAATATTACGTAGTAGCATTTATTCGTTCAAAACCGATGATTCACTATGATGCTACTTAGTTTTTTGCTTGCATGCATTCATTCAGGAGACAAAGAAGAATATATTGTTACTGAACAAAATCGTACAAGTGAGAAACTCAGAGTAGCAACAGTGAATCATCAGCTTCAAACAAATATATATATATATGTATCACAAATTTTGATAATTTGTAAGATAAATTCCATATTATCTAGGTAGAGTGATAGATGACAAAATCTATTGAATGTGAACAATATGAAGATGTTATAACATGTTTTTTTTTCTCTCCTCTTCTCTCTTTAGAGTTAATGGTGGTGTTTCCAACAACAGGTTTGTGCTGCAACTGATGTCAGACCTCACAAGCCAAGTGATTGAAAAGTCAAAATTTACAGACATGACAAACCTTGGTGTAGCGTTTCTGGCTGGACTCGGTCATGGTACTGAACATTTCCTTTTTATCACCAGTCATTACTTTAAACGGTTGTCGCCACATAATCAAGAGTTCAAACCTTACTATAGCTATTGTGTTGTATTCCCAAGTGTGGTACAATACTCTTTGCTTCAGTTCATCTAGCTGAAGATGTATGCCTTTCTTTACGAGGGTACACGAAGTAGAGACAATAAATAACAATGCATTCTATCAGTAGTTGTTTAGCTCCAATCCAGCAGACCTATAGTTAAAGCCTTCCAGCCATGACCATAGTTAAAGCCTTCCAGCCATGACCATCCTGTCTTTATTTTAGATAAGTGTACATCTAGGACTACATTATCCAATGTGTCCACTTTTTTAAGATTGTGATTTGGTTGCTATTTCTAGATCAGGTGACCCCATAGGACTGAGTCAATGAGAGTGCCTCTTTCAGTAAAAAGATGATGTGACTATAGACTCTCCATTGTCATCTACAGTAGCCAATATATGCAATAACATTCTTTATGCAACTTTGGCATGCATGTGGTTATGTGGAAGATAGATAAATCTTCCAGCACGATACAAAGGGGCATGACTCAATCTCCTTAATCCTTTCACTGCGTAATAAAATTTGGGGGCGTGTCTGCTTCTCACAGCATAACGAGAAGTTTTTCAAGGCTGTGGGGAAAATCCACTTTCTGCAGTTTACGGTAATAAAATTTGGGGCAGATATATCTGCTTAATGCAAGAAAAGGGTTAATCATGTGACATGCCTCCTCTATAAGGTTCATGCAGTATGTATGGTTTTATCAGCTGACTTATTACTGCAATAGGTGTGACTATATGAACAGAGTTATTACTATAGTAGTAAGTATGGCTTTATCAGATTTTGGGTGTTAGGTGGATGGTTTCTTTTGTTGGGGAAATTGTTTTTACATCTAATTGCTGCCATACATTCTACTAACCACTCAACCATAAAGTAGATGTGGAACTACTTTTATCTGGCAAACTGGAGCAAGCAGACTCATTGTACCTTGCTCAAGGGCACAACACAATGGCTGCAGAAGTCCATATAGTCCAACACCTTAATCTCACAGCCATTGACCACTATATTTGGCCCAAATCCTTAATTAACAATTTTGAAGCCCTACCAATCTGAAATAATAAACTTGTTTTCAAATCCGATATAACAAGATGGTCACCTCAGGAAATGGGTTCATACAAGAACTATCTTAAGTGTCTCATGACAAACATACACCTTTAATCCTTTTGTTACCATATTTCTAAAGAATCACACTGCTTATGTGAATCAAGAATTTAGGGTGATTTAGTAAAATAACTAAATTTTTCATTATTAAGATGGGGTTTGGAATATATCTTAACAAATTTTCTTACATAAAATTATGATAGAATGTTTCATATAAATAAGAACATTTTCAAAAGGCAGTTTTCTATCATAGAACCAGGGGTGGTTTCAAGCAGGTTAGTATCAAAAGGGTCAAGTTGACCTGCTTTCAATTGTCCATTGGAGCCTTTTCTTTTATTCTTTTACTTGTTTCAGTCATTGGACTGTAGCCATGTTGGGGCACCACCTTGAAGGATTTTAGTCAGATCAACCCCAGTACTTATTTTTTAAAGTCTGGTATTTATTCTATCGGTCTCTTAGCTGAACCGCTAAGTTACGGGACATAAACAAACACATATAATGGGCTTCTGCAGTTTCCGTCTACCAAATTCACTCACAAAGCATTGGTTAGCCTGAGGCTAGAGTAAAAGGTACTTGCCCAAGGTGCCACGCAGTGGGACTGAACCCAAAATCACATGGTTGTGAAGCGAACTCCTTAATCACACAACCATGCATGCGCTTTTATAAAAAAAAAAAGATGAATATCACAATCATTTGATTCCATTATAAATCTGAATCCTATATAGAGTTGTCAAAAAAGGTGGTTGAGTGAAAGAAACTGTAAAGCACCTGACTATAAGTCTTACAGTATTGAGTTTCGTCGCTCCACCTTCTGAGTTCAAATCCTGTGAGACAACTTTGCCTTTCATCTCTTCCCATAAAATAGGATTCTCTTCTCACAGCATAACTTAAGTCTAACATTTCAGGTAGGACACTTCATTGGCGAGGAAATGAGAAGTGTGTTGGAAGTACCAGGCATTCAGCTATATCCCTCTCCTACAAAATCTGTTCTTGTGTCATGGTACAAAATAATGACTTTATACATTAAGTTAAAAATGAGATATTTTACACTGATTTATTTGTGTTGCAGGTATTTGGAAATGTAAAGAAGAATTGTTCAAACTACGGGGCTGTGATCAGGTATATACACCTCAAAAAAAATGGAACAAGTATAAAAATATCTTTCGTACATGGGAAAGAGCTGTAAACAGATCTAAGAAATGGTATTCTCAGCAATGAATAGGTACATCATTTTGGTGTGGTTAAGATTTTATATTAAAAACAAATGGACCTATGTTGTTCTGTAGTTGTTGTTTGGACCCCCCCCCCCCCCAATCAACCCTTATCGAGCGGACCTATAATTAAAAGTCCCAGTTTTT
>JAOPJM010001604.1:4033633-4043633 GCA_027124095.1 Muusoctopus leioderma | reverse complement strand
AGACAACATACAAAGACATCATCTTTGTATACTTTTAAGGTACACCTGAGTTCATGGCGCCCGAGATGTATGAAGAGCACTACGACGAATCCGTGGATGTGTATGCGTTTGGTATGTGCATGCTAGAGATGGCCACGTCAGAATACCCTTACAAAGAATGCTCGAATGCTGCGCAGATCTACAAAAGAGTCACCAGTGTGAGTTATATATTTTGAGTATGTTTTTTTATATCAGTATTTCAATTAGAATTCCTGTCAATGGGAAGGCACCTTCTGTTTAATGAACACTAGATATTTTGTTAGTTTTATCATTGCAGTATTAGGGTCATATTGTCAACATAGTTAAGAAATTGTTGAATATATCAACTATATGGGAATTCTATTTGCTTTTATCTATCATCATGTAGTTTTTTTATAGTTTCATTTCGAAAGAGAAAAGAATTGTTTTTCTTCTCTTAAGCCATTTCTCAGTTTCCAAGAAGTTACCTCAGTATTGTGAACATTTGAAGAGATCAGGAATGCTTAATGTTGCGCTCTTAATCTCAAGTTCTTGTGAAGTATACAGTTCTTAAAATTATCTAATGGAATAATTCCTGATGTAATGTTTTATTGATTGAATTTTTTTTTTTTGTGTGGTTGTTACATCAAAATATTGATGCATGAGAAAACTAAATAAACTACTGCAACCTGTTAATTCCTCTAAATATTTGAGTTTGAGCTTTATGTAATCCAATTTCTTTATCTACTTTTGATATTTGGCCATCTTTGCTGCTGTATTTATTGTAAGAAAGGAGTTGCATTACATTAATCATTCTCAGAATTATTTCTTTGGCAGATTAGGTAACTGAATACAATTTCCATGATTGGTATCTTCATCCAAGTGTCTCCCGAGTATCAGTTGGTAACCAAATATTGTAAGATTGGGAGATTACTATGATCCCATTTGAGATAATTCTCAAAACAAAAAAAAGGCTTTATTATATAAAGCAAATCCTTTTTGATCAACAATGATGAAAAATAATAATGTATAGTAATAAAAATATCCATACCAATTTGAAATGCCCTGAATGCAATAGGAATATTATCTTTCTTTCGGTTTTTTTTTAAAGCTTAAAAATAATTTCTTCAATGATTTAAGTTAGATATTCCTATTTAAGAGAAATTATCACTTCACAGCTTTTATTTGATATTGGTAAATCAATCTAATCGGATAAGCTATATTGATTGTTAAAAAAATTAAAAAAGGTTTTTTTTTTCAATAGCTGATCTAGTGTTTTGACATGTAATTTGTTTTTTAGTATATCAGACATGTGTTTATATACTAATTATTTTGTAGTAATTTTCATTTTCTCTTGTCACAGACTGCTGCTGGCCGAACAATCTTTTTTTTGATATTTTGTTTTTATTTAACTCCAAATTTTTCTTTTGCAAACATTTCATTTTCAAATAAAATAAAAATGAAATGATTTCATCAAGGTGACTAAAAACATTCCATTCAGAATTTCCTTTTCATTTTTTTCTTTTCTCTGCGAAGTAATATTATTTTAAAATTCTATACAAAGTAACATCATTTTTAAAACTTATATATGCAGTAACATTATTTTAAAATATTCTATGAAGTAACTGAAAGTTTCTGAATAAATGTTTACTTCATATGTAAAATGGCTGAATGATTCCTCAGTAATTATTCAGTAGTATAAGTAGTAAATTGAATAAATTTGGGATTAATAATGTCCCATATCTCGGGTTGTAAAAATTTCTTTAGGTTCAATATTTAGATATTCACATTTTGCCTTTAGTCAAATTCTTTGGCTGATTCTAATTAAATTGTTTTGTTGTAAATAATTTATGAAAAATTAAAAAGACACCTTACAGAGAAATATAATTGATTCCCTTTGTTAGACAACTGTTTGTCTTTGTTGTTCACTATCAATAATAAAATTTTACATCCATATTTCACAGTTAAACAAACAATTTTAATAGTTATTTGAAACGAGTTAGTTATTAAATATAGTTATTCTAAAAAAAAAGCTTTATAATCTAAAGCAAATTTTTTTTTTATCAACATTGATGAAAACCAGTAATATATATATAGCAATACAAATCTCTATCAATTTGAAATGCCCTGAATGCAATAGTAATATTTTCTTTCTACCTTTTTATTTTTAAAAAAAAGCTTAAAAATAATTTCTTAAATAATTTAAGTTAGATATTCCTGTTTTAGTATTTAAGAGAAATTATCACTTTGCAGCTTTTATTTGATATTGATCTAATCGGATAAGCTATCCTGATTGTTAAAGAAAGGGTATTATGTATATATATATATATATATATATATTTGAGAATTTTTTGTTAAATTATGTTGTTGAATTATTTTAAATGTTTTTGAATATATTTCAGATTTTGGCTTAAAGAATTCTGTCAGTTGCTAAAAATTGGTTTGTATGTTACTAGCCATTTGAAATGGCATCAGTGTATGTTTATTTGGGCTGTTTATTTCTATCTATGTATATTTCTTGAACATTTTAGATGTTTTGAGTGAAATTTGACCTTATCTTTTCTTTTTAAATAGGGAATTAGACCAGAGGCTATAGAAAAGGTAGAAAATGAAGAGATCAAGGAAATTATTGAACGTTCAATACAAACAAAGAAAGATGATAGGTATAAATGTATTTTTGTTGACTGTTTCATATTTATTGTTCATTGTATTCTGTCATCACCATCATCATCATACATCCATATTTCCATGTTGGCATGAGCTGGATGAGTGTCGCAGCATCACTCATTGCAGTCGCTCGTCACTCATCATGGGCACTCATCCCTCATCATGGGCACTCGTCATTCATCACAGCCCTCGCCATCTGGCACACATGGCAATAGAGAAAACCAATCAATTTTTTGTTGTTGTGTATGTCTCATTCAGCTATTTTAAAGAATATTCAAAAACATGTATATGTAAAACATGTATATGTTTGTTTAACTCTTAACATCCTGTAGGACACAGTTCCACACGATACCACATCCTCAAATTGATAAGAATCATTGAACTGTATATATATATATATATGGTGAACGTGAAATATTTTTATGTGAAAACACCTCAAGCACCTGTGTTTCTTACCTATAAATTTCATAATAATTAAGCAGCAAAAACCCCGTTTTTAAGCATTTTCTGTTCAATTATTAAAGGACTTAGAAAATTTATAACAGGATGTTAAGAGTTAAGCAGAAATAGTTTTGATATTAGATTTTCACTTGAACAAATTTTAACTGAATAATATAATTATACAATCAATTATAATTTTCATGTACTTCACAAATTCATAAATTCACTTGTATTTTTGATTGACTTTAGCAAGGTCACTCATAGTTGTTAGGTTACAGGTAGGAAAAACTAAATGAGATAACTGATTTTAATGAATTCTAAGTACTATGTATATTTTAATTGTAGTCATGGAATTTATATTTTCTGTATCTTAAAAAGATGGTTAACACAAGAGTATATGTTATTCAGCATTAAATGGAGTAAAAATATGATCTTGTATTAAAAATTTTTCTTTATCCTTTATGTATTTAGAATATGTTAACTGTGGCAAAGCAAGGCCATCTAATTCAAACCAGTATGGAAAATAGATATTAAAAAATAATTTTTTAATGGAGATTTATTTCATGATGCTTTTTAACTGCTCATATATCTATTTTATAAAACTTTTTTTTTTTTATCTAACTAGATATATGGTTAAAGAATTATTGCAGCTGAATTTCTTCTTAGAAGACACTGGTCTGAAAGTAGAGCTGGTTTTATGGCATGATGAAAATGATGTGGATAAAAGCCAAATTATTCAACTCCGCTTAAGAGTGGTGGATCCAAAAAAGCGAAAAGATAAACATAAAGAAAATGAAGCTATTCAGTTTGGCTTCGATTTAAAGAAAGATAATCCTGAAGATGTAGCAAGAGAAATGGTAAAACTTGGTTTTGAAACTTTTTAAGTTAGACTTTTAAATAAAAGAAGTACTTATTTTGCATTATATATATATCATGATCATCAGTTGTATGTCCACTTTCTATGATGGCATGCGTTGGATGAATCATCATGGTTCGAGTCCTTATTTGGAGTTACTGCCCTCCTAGACAGGTCGGAGGACCACGTCTTGTTCATATACTTTATTTTTGGCATGATTTCTGTGGCTGAATGTCCTTCTTAACATCAACCACTTTACAGAATGTTCTGGGTGCATTCTATTATGGCACTAGCACTAGAGAGGTTGTCATATCCTCAGCAAGACTAAACAGTCCTCTCTACTCTACATTGTCTCTGTTTGCCAACCACTTTACAGAGTGTACTGGATGCATTTTATTGTGGCATCAGCACTACAGTGATTGCCTTGTCCCCTGCAAGACTACATAGTCCTCAACTCTGCATTATCTCCATTTGTTCAAGGATGAATAGAAGAGAGGGTGAGAGAAGAAAGAGTATGAGTGTGATGAAGGAAAACAGAGTGAGAGGATAGTAGAGGAGGGAATAATGGAAGAGAGACCATAATAGCTACATATTGATTGTTGATAACGAGATTGAAAAGGAAAACAGCATGAGCGGTGGGATCGGTGATGGTAAGAGAGTGAATGATGGATAGCAATAGAGATGGGTGATGGTAAGTGGGGGTGGTAGATGTCAGTGAAAATTGACATGGGACAGAGAGAGAGAGAGTGATGGCTAGCAGTAAGGAAGGTTGATGGTAAGTGGTACCGAATATGGACAGATTCAGTGCCATCCCTTGTTGTATGGGTGTAATGATGGAAGATATGTGTTCTCAGCCAGATTAAAGGGTCCTCTCAACCCTACGTTGTCTCTGCTCAATCACCAACCACTTTACATAGTACTGGGTGCATTTTATCATGGCACCAGTACTAGTGAGGTTGCCTTGTGCCCCGCAAAGCTAAAGAGTCCTTGCTACTCTTTGGTGTCTCCATTCATTCAAGGAAATGTGACCAAGAGGGTGAATAGAAGAGAGGGCAATGACAGAAGAACCAGGGTGAATGGGTGAAGGGGAATGAGAGTATGATAGGAGAAATAGAGTGATTGGGATGGGAGTGAGTAATGGAAGAAACATTAATGGCAGGGCGACAGGGATGGGTAGTAATAGAGGTGGGCGATAGTAGGAGAGAGTGATGGATATCAATAAAGAGTGGCTTGGGAGAAATGATATATATATATATATATATATATATATAGATATATACAAGGGCTGTCGAAAAAGTATCCGACCTTAGGCTGGGAAAACAAAATTGCGTACTTGGTGGGGTTCAATTGCTAATCCCCTTCGAAGTAGGCCCCTTGTGCCTCCACAAGGTTTTTGGCGAGTTCGCTGGATGCATCAGTTGCTGTCAGGCAGCCAGTGTGTGAGGTGCTGTACTACTTACTCATCGCATTTTCATTTTGCCCATGATAACGGAACATGTGGAGCAACGATCTTGCATTAAGTTTTGCCAAAAGCTTGGAGATACCCAAGCGGAAACCTTGGATCAGGAGGACTTCCTGATAGTACTCCTTTGTAACTGTTTGTCCTTCTGGTGCGTATTTGTGATGCACAATGCCTCGGTAGTCGAAGAAAACAGTCAGCACCACCTTGATTTTGCTCCGCACCTGACATGCTTTTATGGGCCTTGGCAATGTTGGATGCTTCCACTGTGATGACTGAGCTTTGGTTTCCGGATCGTACCCGTACACCCACGTCTCATCTCCAGTTATCACGGTTTTCAGGAACTCAGGATCCCTGTTGGCAGTATCCAGCAGGTCCTGTGCAACCTCAAGACGAAGTTCTTGTTGTTCCTGAGAAAGCAGCTTGGGCACAAAATTCACTGCTACTCTGCACATGCCCAAATCCTCCTTTAAAATTGCATGTGCAGAATCTTTACTGATCCCAACCTCGTCCGATTTCCTGGAGCGTCAAACGACGATCCTCCATTATCATGGTCCGCACTTTCTCGATAACAACTGCTTTGCGGCTTGTCGATGGCCTCCCAGAACGCTGGTCACTCTCCACCGATGTGCGGCCATCTTTGAACCTGTTGTACAATTTTTTTTATTTGGGTAACTCCCATGGCATTGTCACCAAAAACCTGTTGAATTTTGCAAATTGTTTCTGCTTGGGTATCTCCAAACTTTTGGCAAAACTTGATGCAAGATCGTTGCTCCACACATTCCGTCATCACGGGCGAAATGAAAATGCAACGAGTAAGTAGTACAGCACTTCACATGCTGGCTGCCTGACAGTGACTGACGTATCCAGCGAGCTCGCCAAAAAGCTTGTGGAGGCTCCAGGGGCCTATTTCGAAGGGGATTAGCAATTGAACCCCACTAAGTACGTAATTCTTTTTTCCCAGCTTATGGTCGGATACTTTTTTGACAGCCCTTGTATACACACACACACAGGCATGGCTGCATCGCACCTTGGGCAAGTGTCTTCTATTATAGCCTCGGGCTGACCATTACCTTGTAAGTGAAATTGGTAGACTGAAATTGTATAGAACCCTATCGTGTATGTATATATATATATATATAACTAATTTTCTTGAAATATTTATTCTAAAGGTGAAATCAGGATTTTTACAAGAGGAAGAGATTAGGATAGTAGGCAAACAAATTCGAGACCGAATTTCTCAAGCTCGGCGTGATAATGAACGCAAGGCTGCTGAAGCCCAACAGAAGGCATCAGATGTTCCAAGTGGCCAAGATGGACAACCATCAACTTCAACATCCCAAATTCAAAATGTTCAAGCTTCTCAAACACAATTACCTCTACAGCCACAACAGATGGCCACTCCTCATCAGTCACAGGGTCTGCCAACATCGCAACCACCATCTACTTCACAACAGCCACCTCAGCAATCTACTGCTACAACAACAACAGCAGCAGCAACAACTACTACAACTACAACTACTACTACTACTTCTACAACTACTACTGGGACCACAGAGGGACATCAAGGTAACTCAGGTTCCCAGATGGAACATCACACAACTGGTAATTTTTATCCTTTATCCCATTATTTATACACTATATCTTGCATTTAATTATTTTTGAACCATTGAGAAGCTTGTTATTCACTGATTTATTCAGACTAGTGTCCTCATCTTGATTGTTATAATCACAATGTTGCACCCTGTTTGAAATTCCAAGAATGTTACTGGATGCGACAGGCACCAGAAGAAGGCCAGAGGTTACAACAGCCAAAACGGTGTGATTATAACAACCACGATGAAGTCATTAGTCTGAATAAATCAGTGCATAATAATGATAATTTCTCATTTCAGTAATTCAAACAAAAGTTGAGAAGCTTTGATGAATCACTCAGATGTTAAAGGATCAATTATAAATGTTTATCATGATTTTAACATTAGTGTGCTTCTAATACTGATATCTAACATTTGTATATTTCTCAAAATTTTTTAAAACTTCATTAATTCCATTAAACAAATTCATACATATTTTTCTTTAACTTTTTTTGTATCTCATACAAATTTTGTATCTCATACAATTTTTATTCTAATAAGTAGGATTTTGTGATTCTAAAAGAAGTTAGTTTTTCTGCATTTTATGAATTTATCAAACACATTTTTTTTTTAGTGAATGAATCTTCACATCAATTTACTGAACCTATTGGTGTAGCTCCTTCTCAAAAGGTAAGTTTATAAAACAAGTGTTACCATCTATTCACGGTAACAAAACACCTTTATTTTTAAGTGATTATATTTAAAATTTCAGCTGACAATATTATGTAAAAAGATTTTTAAATAGGATGTGGTTGAATTTTAAGAAAGAGTATCTTATCAATAATTAAAGTGGATGGTATTTTATATATTTCTTAAAAATTAAATTATATATCTTAATCATAAATAAAAAAAATGTTTAATTTTTATTCCTGCAATTTGAAATATTTTAAAATTTATTGTGATACGGTCAAACTATATAATTAGAATATTTAACATTTAAATCCATTTTTTAAAATAATATATTTGTATATTGGTGCATTATGGAAAATATTCTGAATCACTTTGTTTCAAAACCTGTTATCCACTCTTAGATATTCTTTTATCCTATTAAAAATCTTGTTGATTAAACTGTATATCTTCAAGAATGTTAAATTGAATCTTTTATTTGTTAAAAAATTAGGGAATTCTTTTGTTTGCCTTTAACTTAGATTACTTGAAATGGATTTAGTATAAAATACTTACATTTTATGGAGTGTGTGTGCACACATGTGTGAGCAAATGAGGGGCTTGATTTCTTTCATTTTTAAACTAAAATGTATTTAATATCTTTATATCCTCGTATTTTATCCTGAAGTGAGTGTGCTTGGTTGCAAGAAAAGAAATTTTGCTTACAGCATGGTTTCAACCCATTTATAAAGCCTATATGATCAGATCTCCACACCTGTAGGTTTGAACCCCATCATTGTTTAAAGGCAGTTTTCTCTGTTGTTAATTAGTTGGATGGTTCTTATTTACATTAAACACTATTGTTCCGAAATCAATTGCCAACCATTTTTTTATGCATATTTGGTTAAACAAACACATGATTCAGCTGGCTGTTAGCTTCTACTAAATTAGGCTGTTCATTATTACAAACAACTTTGTGTCAATACATTATATGAACCGTGAGTTACGACAGTAGCTTTCAAACTTTGATCACTCTTGCAGCCATCTTCAAGAAATTTATATGTAGCAGACAATTGTGTGCTGTAAATAAAAATCAGTCTGTCAGAAAAAATCATTTAGTAAAGTTCGCAAATTTAGACAAGTTAGTATACCGTGGTGAGACAAGAATACTGAAATTTGAGCAGAGCCCTTTGTTGGGGAGAGAATTTTTGAAATGGTTATGGTAGCACTGTGTGATATCATAAGCAGTTGTGTGCTGTGTCTTAGCTAAATCTGTATACACTCTTAAAAGAGAAAATAAAATATTGTATGATACTTCCTCAGGTATATCTTCTGTGCAAATTCTAAATTATTCATAAGTTTTTTTCTGATTCAGTAAAGTTGCTTCATGGAATTTTCGACAATTATTTCATCATTAATTAAATATATATATTATAAAATTGCAATACATAGACAAAAAATAGTTTCATAAATTATTTATGGAATCAGTCTCTTTGTCATGTGACCATATGAAGCCACCTATGGTAGGCAGTGGGGGGGGGGGGGCTAAATCAGCTGTCTTTTCCTGTGCTATTATCATGGTGAAAATTATGGAAACTATTATTTCTGTTATGAAAGTTAACTTTGATTGTTTCCTGAGTAACTTGCTGATTGGTTTTCCATTAAGGCTAATTTGGTAGTGTTGGGAGTCAGAAACTTAATGTTTGTTCCCTTAAAATCTATATTGTGTTATTTTATTTTCATCAATCAATTAAACGACAAAGATCAAAAATCAAAATTCTTAATAATGAGATCATTTTTTTAAAGAATATTGATAAAAATTGTTTTCTTAGCACAAAGTGAAAAATTGGAGAAAAAGTAAGTTTTTGAAAACTATTCAGGTTATATTTCTTCAAAATTCCCACTCAATAAGAACAACTTCCCTCATTTAATTGTTTAATAATGGAAATAAAGGAATATGCTTTGTCTATAATTCTGAAAAGTGGTCCTACCGTGCACTTTTGCCATTTTCTTCTTTGTCTTAATAGTTAATATCTTGCAACCATGTAGTGCAATAAATTATTTGTTTATATCAAATAGTAGTACACACTGAATTATGAAACCAAACATCAGGAATTTGTTTCTTCTTTCTCCCTATTGATATATGGTTGAATTCAAATTGGGTTATTACGGCAACTACTTTTGTTGTTAGCAAGCTTAGAATTGTTTTGTTTGTTTTGATATTCACTTAACATTTGATCAATTTATGTTGTGGCTCCCAGTTTTTCATAGAAATTTGTCTGTTCTTGAGGGACATTAAAATTAAATTTATCTTAGGGTCTAGTAGTAATGTTATAAAGA
>JAOPJM010001604.1:3901395-3914716 GCA_027124095.1 Muusoctopus leioderma | reverse complement strand
GTCAATTTGATGTTGCGGTACTGTGTGGAACCGTGTCTTATAGGAAGTTAAGAGTTAATACTGCTGTACCTATGTACGTCACGCTCCTGCTAAGGGAAGTAACTCTTTATTTTATAGGCTTTATTTTGATGACTATTTCATTTGCGTATTTCTATCAAAATTCTAATGATGGCGAGAACCGTATGTGCACAATTATGTAATTAAAAGAGATATGACCATCAGCTAAGGTTCCTAAATATGGTTAATTATGAAAAAAAGGAACAGATACAATGATTGTCGTATATATAATATTATTAAAGTACCCCTTAATTTATTAATTGGGAACTTATAAACAAATAATTATGACATTGTCTTATCAATTTGCTTAAATGCTTCAATGAATGGAATTTTTCTTTAAAAAGAAATACTAATTCTGAAACAATGTTCAACAAGAAGAACCAAAAGAAGAGATCCATAGACAATAAATCGCTTTACATGTTACTCTTAACAGGGTAAATCCCAAGAACCCCTGACAATATCGTAACTCCGTGGAATTTCCACAGGTACTGCTAGTATTTATAAGAAGCCATAGACATGACAACCTTTCTAGGTGTTGGTGCCACTATAAAATGCACCCAGTACACCATGTAAAGTGGTTGGCGATAGGAAGGGCATCCAGCTGTAGAAACCAAGCCAAATGAAACATACGAGTGAGATGTGGGCCGCTGACCCGTCTAGGAAGAGTTGTAACTCCAATCAGGAATCGACACGGGCCGAATTCACCCGTCCAACCCATGCCAGCATGGAAAACAGACGCAAAACGAGGATGATGATGATGAACAAGCCTATATAGGCTCCCAATGTATTCCAGTAGTTTAATGTTAAAACAATGTTGTTCTTTTTAAAACTAACAGTATTAATTATTAGTATATCAAGCTAGCTACTGTTTAGAAATCTCATAACAACATTAAAAATAATAATTGTTTCTGACATAGGCACAAGGCCAACAACCCCAGTACTTGACTGGTACTTAATTTTATTGACACCGGAAGGATGAGGCAAAGTTGACCTCGGCGGAATTTTGAACTCAGAACGCATACTGCAAGGCATTCTGCCCAACACGCTAACAACTCTGCCAATGAAATTTCATTTGAGACTAATTAAATATGTACACTTCACTCAATACAGGTAGTTTCAAGTGAATTTGTATGGAAAGGGTTGAAAAGTTTATAACAAATTTAAATAACAATGATGCAGGCACAGGCATGGCAGTGAGATTAAGGAGTTTGTTTCACAACTACATAGTTTCATGTTTGATCCTACTGCATGGCACCTTGGGCAAGTGTCTTCTACTATAGCCTCGGGCTGATCAATGCCTTATGAGTGAAATTTGGTAGACAGAAACTGTGTAGAAGCCTGTTGTATATATGTGAGTGTTGCTCCTATTCTGTGGTACCTACTAGATGGACTGGGCTCTTGAATTAAATGCCTTAGCTATAGACACAATGCAATATTGATGACAAGACATAAACCACCAGCATCTAAGCTAGTTATTAGAATCCTGTCTCTTAGACATCCATATTGTACAATTGTAATACAGCTGAAATAGTCAATTGGGTATTACAGAGAAGGATTAGGAATTCATATCTCACTACAAGCAAACGAGACATCTGGTCTCTAAACAAAACTGCTACTACAATGGCCTCTGCTCCTTGGAACTGGCTACTCTTGTGCCACCACCCCTAAGGCACCCTTGACTCACTCATCTCTCTTCTTTCATGATCCATGTTGTGTCCAATCCTCACACTAACCACTACACTAAGTCCTTCATCACCAGAATGTCGGTCCCCTGGAATTATCTCCCTGCAAGTCTTTCCTGTAGTCTCATCAATCTCACCAGTGTTAGAAGGCCTGTGAAAGCCAAGGGCATTGCCCCTTCCTCCAGACCTAGCTGAAAAAATAAATGGTAGGATGAGATTGGAGAGAGATTTGGTTGCTATTTATAGCAACTTAAGCAACCATATAGAAGCTTCCTCATTGGCTTGAATATGCTTCAGTTGACCTCACTGCAGGAAATACCTACCAGCAATAGACTGGCATCATATATAAGGTGGTTACCAGCTTCTCAACTGTACAAAGTAGGGCTGCACCGGACTAGGACAAGTAAATTAAGATTTAGAAACAACACACAGACATGTATAATTAGAGCAACAAAGTTATTTACCCGGAACAGCAACTGATGGTGTTTCTGCCATACCAGGGAGAGGTTGATAATCTCTCGGCCGTCGAATCTTTAAAGACTGTCCCTGAAAGTTGATTCCATCAAATGCCATAGCTTGAGTGGTTTCATCTACCGAACGGAACTAGAAAGACAAAATAAATAAATAAATAAATTAAATAAAATAAAATAAAAAAATTTATTAAAAACAACAACAACTTTCAGTACATTACTGATGTTTATTTTATTGATCCTAGAAAGACGAAAGGCAAAGTCAACCCTTGCAAGATTTGAACTGACTGCAAAAGAAAGAAACCAAATACAGCTAGATATTTAGTCCACCCCACTGTCTTAATAATAAGGATATATAACATTGGCAAACGGCCACAAATTTTGGAAGATAGAGTATAGATAAAAGTTAATAGAATATAGACCAACACAGTACTTGGCTGGTACCTATTTTATTGACATCGGCAGGATTTGAACTCAGAACAAAGAGTGTTAAATAAACACCACAGAGCATTTTGCCCGAGGATTTACCGATTCTGCAATCCAAATGATTTCTAACACTGACACAATGCCACAGTCACTTTAATAGACATCAGTATTTGGCTGGTAGTGCAAGTAACATTGCCAAATGATCTAGCACCTATACACTACATCTAAGTGGACAAAGGGAAGTTAAATCAAGTATACTATCCATATACACAATAAACTGCCTGCTGTAGATTTGAACTGAAGATATGAGCTGCTAGTGTAATAACCAAGCCATTTGTCCAGTCCTCTTAACACAGACTTAGAAAGAAAGGAGAAAAAACAAAGATGGATTAACCCTTTTGATACCAACCCACCTGAAACTGCTCTGATTCTATGATAAAAAAAACATTTATTTTAAAGTGTTCATATTTAAATATAAACTTTCCATTATAATTTTATGTCGGAACTTTTTGTTAAATTATATTCCAAACACCAACTTAACTGTTTGATATCAATCAACTTGTCTAAAACCGCCCCTGGTTCTATAATTTAAAACAAAAACATTTTGTTTATAAATTGTTCGTATTTAAATTTAACCTTCCATTATAATTTTATGTTGGAACTTTTTATTAAATTAAGTTCCAAACACCAACTTAATTATTTGATACCAACCTGCCTGAAACTGCCCCTGTTTCTATTATAAGAAAAGCATTTGTTTAAAAGTGTTCATATTTAAATTTAAACCTTTCATTATAATTTTATGTAAGAACTTTTTTAAGTTATGTTCCAAACACCAACTTAATAACGAGAAAGTTATTTACTAAATCCCTCCAGATTCTTTATTATTATCAAAATTAATTCCAAATCATAGGCAGTGTATTTCATTGAAAATATGGTAACGAAAGGGTTAAAGGCTTATGTTTACCTCTAAGAAAGCAAAGTTTTTATCCAAGTTGATCTGTACAGCAATAATAGGATTACCCTCAGCCTGGGCCAAACCTGTGACTTTCATTTGGTGATTGAAAAAATCCATCATGGCTTCCTAAAAAAGAAAAATGAGAAAAAAATAAATAAAAACATCAAGATACATTTTTTACTTATTTGTGTATTTACAGTTACTCATTCCACTTCCCTTCTATTTTAGTTTAACCCTTAACATCATGTAGGACCCAGTTCCCACTTTGGTAAAAGTGAACTATTTTAGTGTGAAAACACCTCAAGCACCTGTGTATCTTACCTGTAAATTTCATAATAAATAAGCTGCAAACAAACCGTTTTTAGGCCATTTTCTGTTCAATTATTACAGGACTTAGCTCCCATATAAAACACATTGGGTTGTAGGGTCACCAATGAAGAGAGTCTTTGTGTAGTGTATATCTAGGGTAAGTCTGGTACTGTCCATCACTCTCTAAACTATACTTACAGCAGGAATTTAACTACTTACAACAAAGAGTTGCTCCTACCCTGTGGTACCTAATTACAGCCAGGTGAACTGAACCAGTTCCACAGATAAAAAGCAATGCTGGTGACGAGATTCAAACCTCTAAATTATTGAGTTGGCCATCTAATCTACACTCACTGAAGTATACCTCCATGTACTAAATTAATAATTTGATCATCTACACTCACTGGAGTATCTCACCATCCACTCACTGGAGTATACCTCCAGCTACTAAATTATTGAGTAGGCCATCTACACTCACTGGAGTATAACCTACAGCTACTAAATTATAAAATTTGATCATCTACACTCACTGGAGTATCCCACCATCTACACCCACTGGAGTATACCTCCTGACTTGACCATCTACACTCACTAGAAAAGCAATGACTATATTTACCTCAGTGACACCGAAAGGAATATTGCCCACATATAACCGACGGGCCTGTCGACTGATGGCACTGCCAGCAAATGGGACAGATGAATCCAAGGTTAATGCTGCGTTAGGTACTGTGATCGTCTGTGGAATTTGGCCAGCAGCTGAAATGGGAAAGAAAATATAAATGAAAACACTAGCACACAATTTCCAAACTTTGTAGCTCCACTTCTCTGCCAAACCATTTATATAAAGGGTTAATCTACAGCTCAAGACTATCAACTCATGGGTTGTTCCATCTCTAGACAGAACAGTCCATTCATACAGCTATGAAGAAAAGGTAATATTTTCTGACAATGTTGAATCTACTTGTGAAGGCTGGCACACTACATAGGTAGAGATTCATTTCTTATGCACGTAACACACCTGAATCTCAAGCTACTCATGGATATTCACATGTGTGTGTGTGTATAGAGGCAAAATGATTGAGTGGTGGTTAAATGTAATGTCTACCAGCTCATAGGTATTAAGTTCTCACATTCACTAAAGATATTTCTGAACAGGTTATTTAATGCTACAGGTCTTACATAGTTGTCTGCTGTAGAGAACGGATAACAAAACTGAGAATGTTACTTGTGATAGACTACTTCACCATCACTGAGGAGATTTATCCCACGTCCACCTAAGGCTATTGAACCAGAGTTAAACACTCATGTGATATTGTTAAAGCCTAGGCATAGGCATTGTTGGGTGGCTAAGAAGTTTTCTTCATAGCCACACAGTCCCAGGATCTATCCCACTGCGTGGCACCTTGGGCAAGTGTCTTCTACTATAGCCTCGGGCTGACCAATGCCGTGTGAGTGAAATTGGTAGACAGAAACTGTATAGAAGCCTGCCATATATGTGTGTGTGTGTTTATGTGTGCCTCCACAAAGTCTTTATTGTAGACATCACTTGGCTGCAGGTGCTCGTTTGTTTACATCCCGTGTAAAACAATAGGCCAGCAGATTAGCTGTTCAATGTTTAAAGATTTGTGGAAAAACTACCTTACATATAAAAATATGTAAGGGTTGGCAACAGGAAGGGCATCCGGCTGTAGAGTGCTGCTCCAAAAACAAAATTCGTCCAACCCATGCCAGCATGGAAAAAGGGACGTAAAAACGATGATGAAGAAATCAGTGAATTACAATAGTGCTTAATATTTAGCCAACATGACTCAATAATTTACAATAATGCTTAATATTTAGCCAACATGACTCAATAATTTACAGTGCTTAATATTTAGCCAACATGACTCAAGTAAAACAACAATTTTTCAATATAAAATTTCAGAGCAAATCTCATACCACACACAGACACACAAAAACAAAATATTTTCCAACAAAATGCAGAAGTTTAAAATGAAAATACCTTGCATAGCTTTGTATTGCAGTGGAGTTATGTGTTCAAATCCAGATGGTGGAATATCCCAGTATTTATATGGCTTTCTCTTTCTTCTAGGTACAGGCATGCGAGCTTCTTTCGGAGAACGACTGGAAAGAAAGGGATAAAAAAAGGATATAAAAATTAAACTGAAGAAGAGGCCCAACTATCAAAATGTTAAAGCACAAATATACATGGGGATATAAAAAAATAGAGAGATATGTAAGGTAACCAAACATTAATCATGTTATAAAGATAGGCACAGGAATGGCTGTGTGGTTAAGAAGTTTGCTTCCCAGTGCGTGGCACCTTGGACAAGTATTTTCTACTATCGACTTGGACTGAGTGAAATTTGGTAGGTGGAAACTGTGTGGAAGCCCATTGTATATATGTCATCATCTTTATCATTTTTACATCTGTTTTTCCATGCTAACATGAGTTGGACAGAGATTTCTTGAGGCAGCATTTTAGTCAGATGCCCTTCCTGTCACCAACCATACTGATTAAAGTATGGGAATCACAACACCGAATAGCCGAGCATTAAACAAATGTCACTGGTCGATTTCAGCAATAAATGGCGTCAAGCGATGACACGCACACACATATACATGACATGCTTCTTCTGTCTACCAATATGGTATTGGCCAGCCCGAGGCTATAGAAGACACTTGCCCAAGGTGCCACACACTGGGACTGAACCCGAAGCCACGTGGTTACGAAGCGAAGTTCTTAACCACACAGCCATGCCGGCACCTATATATATATATATATATATATATAAATAAACACACTATCATCATCTTTATATACACTTTTCCATGCTGGCCTATGTTGAATGGGTCAGTTTCTTTCAACACAGCATATCTCTACTTGTCACAGTCCATTATTTTTGTGAGGCTCACCATACTAAGATCAGCCCTGACCCCCACTTCTCCCACGTGTTTTTCAGTCTTCCTCTTCTGCAGTCTCCTTCTACTTGCAATGTTTGACACTTTTCTCCCCCAACATTCTTCATGCACACTTCTACTCAGTTGTTTATGCAAACTGACATTACACATCATTTCTTTCCAACCTTCACATATCCTCTGCATTCATCCCCCCCCCCCCCATGTCTCACTACCATACAATAACACACTTAGTACACAAGCAGCGTAGTCTGCCCTTTGTTGTCAGCAACGGTAATAAACTCCCTGAACTATTTTCACCCTGTCTAAGAGTCTGGCAACTATGTTTCTACAACAGTTTTTACTCCATTGCTGATTAGGTCCCTAAGTAACAGAAACTATCAACTATTTTTAACAAGCCTTCTGGGCAATTGAGTCTGCATTTCCTGGGTGCTCTTACTGGTATCCACTCTCCTGTCAGCATGCCCAAGATCCTACTGGCTTTATGCGCACCCACTATTTGTTCCTACCTACTCCCTACACATCAAACATAGCCACTTACCAGTTGGCAGTAATGTTGTTTTCCTTTCTGCTAACTAAAACTTTCATCTTTGCTAAATCGACCTTTAGGACTTCATTCTAGTCCCTGCTTCCACATTTGGAACTTTCCCTCTAATTCTTCAGCTAATCCAGCTATGAGAAGTAGATCATCAACATACAACCAGACTTGAACTTCCTCACTGCTAAGTCACGCTGCAGGCAGCACCCCTGTACATGATATGCACGGCTCTCACAAGGTATTCCTCTATCCCCACTTTTCTTAGCTATCAACAGATTCCAGAACATGGTACCCTGTCAAAGGCTTTCCCAAAGTCAACGAATGCAAAGTATAATGGTTTGTTCGTGGCTAACAGCTTCTCTTGTAGTTGGCTCACTAACAAGGTGACACACCCACCATGGCACAAACCCAAATTGCACATATGAATAATGATTTCCATCTTTGATCCATGGACACAAATTTGCATAGAAGAATAGTTGACCGAATTAAACTAATGTACTTTACTGGTATTGTAATTTAAAAGGTATACCAATTGAGATATCTCTAGAATATCAGTCAAACCTTTCTGGATCTTAAAAACCCATGAATTGTGATATTAACTCCAACAGGATTTGAATTTTGTAAAAGGACATAAATATTTTATTTCTAATTTTGGCGCAAGACCAGACATTTGCAGCAAAGTGGTGAAGACAATTGAATTCAGTCCTAGTATTAATATTATTGATCTTTATTATATTAACTCAGAAGGGATGAAATACAAAGACAACCCTGACAGCAAGACTGGACCATCTATTCCACCGCCCTGATGAAATACAATGATCATAGTAATATTGAACTCATCATCATCCCCATAATATCACTTATTGATATTTAAAGTTATTAATAAATGGTGAAACTCAGTGCCAACATCAACAACTTTGCAGTATTTATAAATCTTCAACATTTCAATGAATAAGTGGAAAATGCCACATTTTTGTCATATCTTTCTGGAATTTATATTTAATTATTTATTTATTGTTTTCACACTACTATCAGTATTATTAACATCAATATTATTATTATTAGCATTAAAGAGGGTGGTGGATTGGCTGAATCGTTAGCGCGTCGGACAGAATGCCTTACAGTATTCTTTCCAGCTTGCTACGCTCTGAGTTCAAACCCCGCCGAGGTCAACTTTGCCTTTCATCCATCTGGGGTCGATAAACAAAGTACCAGTCAAGTACTGGGGTCAGTATAATCGACTGTTCCTCTCCCCCAAAATTTCTGGCCTTGTGCCTATGTTAGAAATCAATACTATTATTATTATTTGCACTGTCACATCACTGAAGACTGGCTGTTTAGATTTGCTTTACTCATATTTCAAGCAATAATAACATCTGGTGTGGTCTGCTGGAATATGATAAAGACATTGCAAGTGAGAGGTGTGAAACGTCTCAACCAACATACTGTACATGAACGAGTTAGCACATTCTAATATAATGTTGCTATAGTTCCGATATCTTCCTATATGTATAACTGCTGCTTCAGCCTTATGCCCTTCTAACTGAAAACTGATTCTGCCTTGTAGCCTACACATTGTCACTCTCCTAACTCCCTTTCTTTCTTTCTTTCTTTCTGTCTCGCTCTCTTTCTCTCTCTTTCACTTTCTACTTCCCCCCCTCTCATTATATAAGTGCTACCCTTTTACCTAGGTTGCAGTATTAGTAAAGCTACTATATTACTATCATAGATTATCTCACCCCTTGACACAGCAGGGGGTTACAAGTGAAAGACAGATGGGCATGCCTGGTGGGCTTGAGTGGGAGGTAGTATGTAACTAGCTAGTTCAGAGGAGTAGAGGCCACTGTAGTAGCGATAGAAGAGGCAGAGAGGAGACAGCACATCTGTTGGCCTGAAGTTGTGTTGTAGCATGCTGGTGAGTGAGTCTTTACCCATCAGTCAGACAGCCTTCTTTTGTATGCAGTCTAGAATGTTTGTGTAGTAGCAGCACCATCCCAGATAGGGGAGCAGTACTCCAATGTGGGTTTACCTTGAGCTTTGTAGAGGGCCAGCAATTGATCAGAGCTGAAGTTTCTGCATTTAAAGAGAAAGTGTAGTCTTTGATATGCAGTTTTAGCTATTTGTATTGACTTTGAGGCTTAATTTGGCTACCAGATCACTTTAGTAATTATTATTGCACCCACCATTACTCCCACCCCATGTACGTTTGCCTATATCATGTGCTTCCTGGTCAGTTTGAACATCAGTAGCACTCTCAAGTCAATCTGACTATCAATGGTGCCCTCTATTTGGTCATCAAGGATTCTCTTACCTTAAGCATCATGAATGACACTCTCAGGATTGACCTGGGGCTAAACAATAGCAAATAGATATACTATATATACATTATATTATATACAAGCTCACCATTGTCAATACTATACATATAAGCTAGATACATGAGCCAATAAGAGAAAGCCTCTACAAAGTCACTCAACCTGCTGGAAATAGCAGACAAATTTTCCTCAAATTTCATCCTACTGTCTTAAAAGTAAAGTCCTAGATACACTGTCTGGGACAAAAACAAAAAGCAGGATGGTCACAGTTAGAATGCCTTTGATCATAGGTTTCTTGGAAAAGGGCTGAACAACAACAACTAATACACTTTCCCAACAATACCAGTTTTAACATTAAACTCCATCTCTCTTCTCTTTATCAATTAAATTGAAAAGTAATATTGAAAATTTTTCCAAATATTCAATTTAATCAATTTAATTCATATATAAATTTCAACCATTTTTTTTCTTCTAGTTTTTCAAAATGCAGCCAAGCCTCAATTAGTACAAATTTGAATAATACGAATTTCAATTTAATACAAATTATAAAATGTTGCCATTTTTCATTTAGTACGAGACTAAATTCGATTTAGTACAAGTTTTTCTTTCTTATTTTTTCTTGGCACGAAAAATAAAATTTGTTCATTTCGTGTTATCTGATGAGTCATCGGATAACGTGAGATGAACAGATTCGTTTTTTAAATGATAGGGTATGTGATTCGAGGGAGGTTTTACTACTATCTCTAGCAGTTCGAGTGACCACTCAGAGGCTCTCTCATCAGTTCATAGTTCTCTTAGTTGTTGTTTAGTCCCAAGTCGGTCATCCCTGATGGAGCACCTCCTGAACTTATGGGAACTTTCATAGAGGCTGGGGAAACGATAAGTGCCAACAAATGTTTCTTAAAATTTTTGTAGCACATTTTCATTGGGTTAGAACAAATTACCATATTTTATATGCTATAATAAATTTGAATAGTACGAATTCAGTTAGCACGAGGTTTTTATCAGATTAATTATTTGTACTAATTGAGGCTTGCTGTATATGAAATTCAATAAAATGTTCTGTTGTCTCTTGGACTATTCTCCATTCCAATCAATAGTCTCAATTTTTAATTTATATGTCACATTGAGAAACTTGACCTCATTTGAAATGCCATATTGTTTTATACATACTTGTATGTGTGTGTGTGTGTATGCATGTATATGTATGTACGTGTGTGTGTGTGTATATATATATACACACACACACACGTATGTATATATATTATATATATATATATATACTCACATGACTGTCTCTTGTAATATATTCCATTGATTCAAATAGTCAGTCTAAAGATTTGATATTGCTGATTATCTGTGAATAGGTTTATTGCTGATTAATATTAATTATGATATATTTTTAGTATTTTAAGTCTATTCTTAGTTTTGTTATTCTTACCTGACAAACGTTTGGGGATAGTTTTACACAAATAAATAATCTGGTTACACATGTACACTATCTACTGAAGCCAATTGTTATGTAACTGACTTCTACTAATAAATGGCATCTTGCCAAAATACTCTAACAACCACTCTGTTGTCTTTCATAAGCCAAGGATTGAGCTTTCACTAACCATATTTTCTGATAAGTTTTGTGGGTCAAAGCTAGTATTATAGTAACACTTGTGATAAACACCACAGGAGAACTGATTTTCCCGAGCCATAGAACTGGTTTTCACAAGCAATAGAACTGGCATTGAGGAGTCGTAGAGCTGGCATTGAGGAGTCGTAGAGCTGGCATTGAGGAGTCGTAGAGCTGGCATTGAGGAGTCGTAGAGCTGGCTTTTAGGCGCCGTAGAACTGGTTCCCAGGCGCCGTAGAACTGCTTTCAGAGCAGACTTTCAAGCACCATAAAACTTCCTCTGTATCTTCTCCTTTTTTACCTTTAAATTAATCAAATAGAATAAACATTCTCCAGTTAGTATATCCCAGGATTACACTATGGTGGCTCCTTCGTCGTCATTCAATTGGATGAGGGGGGGGGTCTGGTTTTAAAGTTAATTGAACCTATTAAATAAACAAAGTATCACATGAAATTCATTGCAATATTTGGTTTCATTGCTATGTGTTCGGTAAGTTGAAATTACACCATTGAGGGTGGTCTTTTTTTTTTAATTTCAACCCTCTGTGGTTGATGAAATAAATCCTATATATATGGCAATTGATTCAATTGACTATAGTCCTCTCTCTTCAAAAGTTGTCCTTGTGCCTAGTCAAAAGAAACCATTTTCATGCTAAACATATACTGCTGCCTTGTTCTTGCTGCACACATTGGGCACAGTATTATTTTGACTTTAGACCAAACCAATTCTTGTACAAGATTCTATCTCACTATAAATTGTTGGGATTATTTATTGTTCTGCATTTTAAAATATTGTTTCTGTTGTATTCATTTCTGTTGTCTTTCTTTCTTCCCAATCTGTTCAGTCACCATTCCTATTCCTATTGTTGCTATTGATTATTATATCTATTATAATTATTATTATCATTATTATTATTATTATTATTATTATTATTATTATTATTATTTGTTTATGATTGTATACATAGTGTAAGTGTTGACTACTTGGAGATGATGTCTCTTTCCACCTGGTCCCAACACTTCAGACAAAAAGTACTTTCTTTAGAATATTTAAAAAAAAAAAAATGACAGAATCGGTAGTGATGGACAAAATGCCTTGCGGCATTTGGTTACATCCCTCTAAGTTCAAGAATCTCGCCAGGGTTGACTTTACCTTTGCTTCTATGTTAGAAATCAATATTATCATTATTATTATTATTATTATTACAGTTAAATACAATATATTGTATGATTGTAATTGTTTAGACTATTAACTGCATCTTTACAGATGAAAACTGTTTTAATATCTGCATCTACATTATGCATCGATTGGTTTGATCTCCAGTCATCATCAGGTGTTTTATTCCTAGATGTGTACATAGTACCACACTGTATTCAAACTCGAAACATTTATTTCTAAACTAAGAGTAATGCACTCCTATCCACTAGGCATCATGCATCTGTGGCCAAGTGGATAAGAGTGTTACTACCATTAGTTTAGAAATAAAGGTTCAAGTTTGAATCCAGTCTGGTACTATGTACACATCCAGGAATATGACACCTGATGATGATCAAAAATCAAACCGATCAAATTGTAGTGTATTAAAACATTTTTCATCTCTAAAGGTGAGGTTAATGGTACAACAAATTATAATCGTATTCACAATAGCTCTTCTCAGACATTTAAACAATGTATCTTGTTGTTGTATATGGAAGGCCAATGAAAGATTCTGTGTGTTTACATTGATTTATTAATGACTTGTAATAACATACACATCACTGTAGTTATTTTATTTGTTTAATAAAACTGCTGACAGCCATTTGTTCTGTTCATGTAGCTTCCTCATACATTGGTAAGTTATAGACTTTTATGGAAAAAAAAATGAGAAAAATAACTGCTCCTGGTGCTGAAGCTCCATCCCCAATCCCACCCTGTACCAATTCTATTACCACCTCCACCCAGCATAGCTGATGCTGCTGTGTCTCCATACTGAGCAGTTTGATAGCTTTATTTATTTACACACACACATTTTTTAGCTATACATAT
>JAOPJM010001604.1:3841217-3856274 GCA_027124095.1 Muusoctopus leioderma | reverse complement strand
CCATGTTTCCATGTAGCAGTGGTGGCTTACAAGCAAATCAGGCACCCCCTTCCCCCCCACACTGCCATCAAACAAGTTGTTTTACTGTAACACTGTCCACCTCCAGTTCCCCTTCACTCTGATGAATGTGCCCCCACCCCCCCTTCTGTTCCCAAATTAGGGGTAGCAAGGTGGGTGTGGGGAGTAAGTTGTACTCCTCATCTAAAGTTGATTTTATTCCTTTCCTTTCTTTTCTTCCTCCTTCCCAACCTTTACTTCTGGGATGGGAAGGGTATAGGGAGGTGCCGCCAGACCTCCACCTGCTGTCGTTAGCAACCCCCCCCCTCCTCCAGCTACCTCCCATTCCCTACTACTTTTAATCACTATTTGGTGTTCATTGGGGGGGGGGGTTCTACCCTCACTACCCTAGTGTTGACCCAGATTAGTGGGAGGAGGAGTAGTTTTAGTGAGATTAACAATTATTCAACCTAAAAATGACATGTTCTACCCACCCACCTTCTCTCTCATGCACACATACACACAAAAAGTCACATACAAACACATACTGATCACACAGAGACAATCCTATGTTGCATACTTACACATGTTGCATATGTGTGTGTGTGTGATTGTATGTATATGCGTGCACGCACACACACACACACAAGTGCCTGTGTAATTATTACCCACACTTGTGTATAAACAGACATCTACTGGCACTACCACACACACAAGCTTCTGTGTGTGAATTCCCATTTCTCTTCTATGAACTCCCTCTCTTCCTTGCTCTTTACTGACTCTTCTGCTGCTCTTTATTATCAGCTGTTGCTACAGTAGAGAGGGAGACTATTACTACCACTGCTGTAGTGGAGAAACTATTAAAGCCACTGCTATTACAGCTACTGAAATAGTGTAGAAACTATAGCTGTTGGAGTAGCTCTAGGGGAGAGACTACTACTACTACTACAGCCACTGCTCTAGGGGAGAGATTACTATTACTACTACTACAGCCACTGCTTTAGTGGAGAGACTACTACTACTACTACTACTACTACCACTGTGTGGTGAAGAGACTTCAGAAAAAGAAACAAGAAGAAAAAAATTACTAGGAAACTGTATCACTACTACTACTACTACTGGTGGTGGTGGTGCTGCTGCTGCTGATTATCTGGACGCAATGGTCTCTTTTGTGGAATATAATAAAAGTTGTGTGGCAAGACATTCAGGGAAGGGATGTAAAATAAGTAACAGAAGCAGCAATGTGTTGAGAAGTTTCCTATGTTAGCCAGGCCTGGGACATCTACCATCACCACCAACTCTATATTTACTATAGCACACACACACACACACACACTCTCTTTCTCCACTGGAGTAATTTAGAGAATGTTTCTTCAATTTATTCAACTCTGGAACTTGAGAATGGCATCATGTTAAAGGGAGCGGTTGGTTTGGTGGTTTCCCCTCCCCACAGCTATCGCCTTTTCCACCCCACCCCGTGGGTCTGTCTGCTGGGTCATTGGTAGGCAGTGTGGTGGAGAGATGGGGGAAAGGCAATCTAATCTAATGCACTGTGTTGGTGGTGTGTACAGTGTAGTAGCAGACAGCCCACCCACCTCACACTCACACTTCCCTCTCTCATTCACACATACACTCTCTCACTCACACACACTCTTTAGCTGTGATTCTGTGTTACTTGAAATTGTTGTTGTTGGAAGTTGGCTGAAGAAAGCTTTTATATTTTTGTTGTTGGAGGTTTTTATTTCCAGGAACCAAATGGAACCAGACTGCTGTATAACTTTTCAAAACTTTCTCTAATCTTTTTCGTATTCTTTCGAAGCAGTACCACTACTCACTCACATTTTCACACTGCACTACCACTACTTACTCACATTTTCACACTGCACTGTTAGAGATAGAGAGAAGTACACACCCATACGTAGTAGTACATATTCATCCATAGGTGTCCACACACACACACACACACACAGGCACATACTCATATATATATTTTTGTTGTTTGCCTCCTCACTGTACAACTAAAAATGACCATTACCGTCCACAGTTTCCTGGTCAGTTTTATGGTGGATGCCCGCGGTGGGGCCATGCGGGGTAGCCGTCACTCCGGAGTACGTATCATCATTCCACCTAGGAAAGCGTACATGCCTACAAGGGTAACCTGCAAGCTGATAAAACGAGAGAAATTGAGCCATCCGCCTCCCCTCAATGAAGGTGAGGCACTTGCTAGCCGCATTCTCGAGATGGGGCCTGTTGGAGTCAAATTTCTTGGGTAAGTTCTTCAAATCTTTCTTTTTTTGTTTCTATTATTTTGTCTTTTTTTTTAAATATTACTTTGATTGATAGAGTAGCAGACAAAATACCTTGAGGTATTTAGTTACACCTCTTTACATTTTGATTTTGAACCCCACCAAGGTCAACTTTGCCTTTCATCCTTCCATGGTTGATAAAATAAGTACCAGTCAGGAACTGAGGTTGATCTTAATCGACTATAACTTCCCCCCAAATTTGAGGTCTTGTGTCTATGTTAGAAATCAGTATACTTTGATGTGTTATAACTGTGTTGTCAATATGTATTTGGTGCCTGTAGTTAAGGTACTGAAATATTACTGGTTGGCTTGATCTATTAGTTTTTGGTTCAAACCTATCAACATCTAAGTATTGTATTGAGTTCCATAAATGAAGCCCGGGGCTCTAACTTAATTACTTTTGTAATGTGATGATGATGATGCCTCAGCTGAAAACTGTCATT
The DNA here is from genome assembly GCA_027124095.1 of Muusoctopus leioderma. Lineage (NCBI taxonomy): Eukaryota > Metazoa > Mollusca > Cephalopoda > Octopoda > Octopodidae > Muusoctopus > Muusoctopus leioderma. Next base: position 3,853,528 of record JAOPJM010001604.1, on the reverse strand, counting down.
TCCTTTTCACTTGATGGTGTGTTTATCAGCATTAGTAAGTGGTAGGCAACCATCTATCTATACATCAGTGGTTCCCAACCTGGGGTCCACGAAGGTAGTACTGGGGTCTGCAAGTTGAGTTCAAAATTTTAAACGGCTGCAGTATAAAATGTATAATTACTCACTATAAGGCTGATAAAAAATATGTCTGGAACTTTATACACGTCTAGTACGAGATCAACTTCGCATGGTCACACCACACGATAGAAGCATTCTAAATATACAGTTGAGATATGAAACTGGGAAAATGAGTTTGCTGTTAGTTAATAAAATCAGCTTGTTGAGTAAACAGATCTTTCAAAAGCCTGGGGGTCCACGAAACAATTCATTTAAATACAAGGGGTCTTTGATAGTGAAAAGGTTGGGAACCACTGCTATACATCATCATTACTGTATCTATCAGGAGGAGGAAATGTCTTTCAACTATTTCCTAGCTCCATATCTAGCACAACATTGTCCATGAACAACAGTCTCGATACAAATAGAATGTAAAGAAAAACAATAACAACACTTAAAGATCTGGTTGTAAATCTATATCTGTTGAGGACTGTGTTTACTACTTGTGTGGCAGGGTAGCCCTTGCACATTCACTGGATACTTCACATCTTCATCTGCTGTATCTAGGAATCAGTCAGTGAGGTGGTGACTATACCAATAGGAAGAATTGAATTCAACACTGTGACCTAATGAGACACTTGTTGGTTATACAGTACTGCTGCTGCTTCTTACAGTGCTAAGTTGTTCCAACCTGAGGTATTTACAAGCAGTTAAGTGGACTGGGCCATTTAAAAAAAGATAAAGTGTTTTGTCCACAGACAGAGTACTATGACAGTTCCAAAATATGAACTTTCAACACCCTATCAACCCTATAATTTGCAGCTTACTTCCTGGTTGTAAATATGATGTAAAATATATATAAATGCCTACTAAATGATTTTAGAGGCCCAATACTTAACTGCAATTTCACAGTGGGAAGCAGATAAGAGATAAATCTTCCCCTGGATAAGGCACCAGTCTGTGGCAAGCAACATTCCCAGATGGTACTTTTTTTCAGACAGCTAGGTAAACTGAGGACAATGTAGAATATAGTCTAAAACTGCATAGACAAGTGAATGAGAGATACATCTACTGGATAGGATGACAGTCTATCACAGATAACATTCCCAGATAACCTGGTACTTATTTCTGACTACAGCCCAGGTGAACTGAAGCAACATAGAATAAAGTGTTCTGCCCAGGAAGACAAGATGCATATTGCAGATTTTAGCTGGTTGTCTGATACTTTAATCACTGGGCTACCTTACTGATCTCATCTGTGTTGTTAAGTTAACCTCAGATTACATACTTAAAGATCAAACATCCTAGATGTCCACCTTAGTGGAGAGAAGTGGAGCTGTAATATTTTATGAATCTGGGCCACATACTTTCATAACTAAGCAACAATAAATAGTCCTTGAGATTTTCATACAGTAAGCTAAATAAAACACAAGGAGTTAGGTACCACATCTGATTGATAAAAAAATAAGTTGTTTTTTTATAAGAGTCGTACATTTATAGACTCATTAATCAAAAATGAAAAAGTACTTCTTGCAAATTAAATTTTTATTTTTTATTGTTGTTAAAATACAGTTGAGGTTGTAATCATATAACAAAAGTTCTAGAGTTGTTGTTTAGACCAAAATTATACAGAAACTACATTGAAAATATATATTCTGAGAACAGTATTAAGTTATGCTCATTAAAGATTTCATTAAAAAAAGTTTCACATTCAATGTTTGGAAGAAAAATATGCCTGTCATTCAAAGAAAACATATGACCTGTTGTATTTTGAGTGTTCGTTAGCTAAATTAAGTGTATTTCTAATTTTTTTAATGAAATTCTCAATTCTCTGTTGATAAATATTTAATATTTGTTCTACAATATTTATTTCTGTTGTGTGTTTTTGACAGTTAATCCAGTTATGGAAGTGACAGGTAATCTACATGGGGGAGTGACAATTAATCCACATGTGTGGGGTTGGGATGTGCAGCAGTTAATTCACATGTGGGGGTGATTAATTCACATGTTGGGTGTGGGATGGGTGGCAGTTATCCACATGTGAGGGTGGCAGGTAATGCGCATGTAAGGGTGACAGGTAATCCACATGGGGGGGGCAAATAATCCACATGTGAGGGATGGGATGGATGACAGTTAATCTGTATGTGGGGGTGACAGTTAATTAATGTGCATGTGGGGTTGATGCACATATAATGGTGACAGTTATTGCGTATGTGGAGGGTGATAGTTAATGTGAATGTGAGGAAGTGATAGTTAATGTACATGTGGGGGTGTGACAGTTAATGCACATGCTATGGGGGTGACAGTTAATGCACATGCTATGGGGGTGACAGTTAATGCACTTGCTGTGAGGGGATGATAGTTAATGTGTATGTGGGAGGGTGACAGTTCATGCACATGTGGGGTGTGACAGTTAATGCATATGCTGTGGAGGGTGACAGATAATGCACATGCCATGGGGTGACAGTTAATCTACATTGGTGCGTGACTTGACTGTAATCAAGTGTGCAAGGCCTACAAATGTCATTAGTGCTGCCCACTTTCATTTTAATTACATTTTGTTTAATCAGTAAGTGCTGCATAATTAAATGTAGCATAACATGCATGTCAGTACAACCCACTTTATAGTCCTACACTCTCTTTCATTTCTTTCTCTCTCTGTCTTGCAGTCCTGTCATCATTGAAGTCCCACATTTTGCCTCACTTCGTGGAAAGGAAAGAGAAATAGCCATCATCCGTTGTGATGATGGAGAGAAATGGACAGAACATCCCATACTAGCTACAGAAGAAGCGGTTAATGATACTCTTAATGGAAGTTTCGAAGGTCAAAATGCCTCTATGTCAAGTCTGTGGAGTGAGCCTGCCATTTTGTTGTGTTTTAGTTTGGGGGCTTATATCTAACCTTTTCAAGTCCGCAGCAACCAGCTGCAACACCTAATAGGCAGTCTAGGGAGCCCTCTAAACGACCCTATCATAATTTGCTTGATATGAGTCTCTACCACCAACTCCCTTCCCTTCTTTCTTTCTTTCTTCCCTTTGCTGTACTTCTTTGGCCAAACCAGACGGTTGATACCTCTCACTTGCATTGTCATCTTTATACGTACACAAAAGCTTTCAATGTGCGGAGGCTCATCGGATAGACTGTACTTGTTGGGTGGTAGACGTAATCTACTGCCCCATTTAACACCACCATTTGACTTTTTGGTTCCTTTATCAGAATCCATTCTGTTACAAACATTCAACCAAAATTGTAAACCAACTCGTTTGGTTTACAATTTTGGTTGAATGTTTGTAACAATTCAATTTCCCAAACCCTTACATCTATCTACTCTGCTATACTCATAACTCAGTTTCCGAAGACTTTACATATGTCTACTTTGCTATACTTGTACTAGCTTCAGCAGTACAATTCTAAAATTGGAACGTTACAGAGAAGATTTGCATTGCTATTGTACAAGGATGACCTGCAAATCTTCTCTTTATAGCATTGAACATTTTTCTCCGAGCCAGCAAGGGAACGTCTCTGTGGCTACTTGTGACCTACTAGAAATACAGTGAAATCTTCCTCAAATCACACCCTACCATCTTAAGGAAAAGGAGTACTACATTGGATAATGTAGTCTTACATGTACTGGTCATAGCTGTAATGCCAGGTCTGTTCAATCAGGGCTGACCTGAAACAAAACTGATATGATGTTCAATACCAAAAAAAGGTTATATATTGAAATCATTACATCATTACAAGTATGGACTTGAAGAGGTTAACCCCTATTTTTATTTTATTTTATTTCATTTTATTTTATTATTTTTTATTTATTTCATGTATTTTAGCTCCTCAGTTTTTGTTGTATGTCTGGTTTGAAATTTTTTAGTTTATAAATCCTCAGTTTTGTGTGTCTAGTTTGTAGTCATTATTTCAGTTGTCATAAGTTATAATTTGTTTTATCTATTTCTTTATTTGATCTTTTCCTTTTGGATATATTTAATGCTTCATTGACAATATTTCTAGCTAATGTAAATTGCCAGTGTTTATGCACTTTATTGACTATATATCTAGCTAACATAGACTAGCTACGTGTTTCAAAAATTATGGAGGAGTTCAAAATATCTGAAAATACATTTTACTTATTGATTTGATTAAGATGATATTTGAAACAGATTTAACTGCATATTTTTTTTACTATTATGATGAAATGTTGGTTCATTTGTAGTATAGATGGTATCATGCAGTTTAGTATGTAGCAAGCCATGTGTTTATGATGCTGTAGTTATTAATATGTCTTATAATTTGGGTGAATCAGTATTGTCAAAAACATACATAGATATAGTTTTAGCTCATGGAAATTTCACTTTGTTGCTTTTTTCAATTCTACAGCTGCTACTATTACTATTGAGCTAGCTTCGACATAGTTTAACCTACTTAATCTCTCTTAACAAATTTCCTACCATCTTTAAAGTAGGAAGCACATATTTAAATTCTAAATCTTGCCACACTTTAAAGATGAGATGCTCATGACTTGAACATGTTATATTCAGAGTACCAGGCATGTGGATTGCTTCTAAGCAACTTGATTGGCTACTTCTACGTCATTGATTAGTTGAATTGGTTGATGCCCGTCATTCACAATATCTTTTTCTTCATATTCTGGCAGAAAAATCTTTGTTTTTACCTTCTCTTTGAGCTTCACCTATAATTAATGAGGAGCCCAAAGGAGAATTAACAGGAAGGAGAGAACAAGCAAATCCAAGGGTATTAATAATACTTCCTTCCATGCCATACATGCTGGACCTACTCAACAACTAATCATGCTTCTACTATTACATAATGAATCATTCTTATATGAATCATTTTCTTTTGGATCCTTTAATTACAGGCAAACTTAAAGTTTTAGAGAACCTCCATATCTGTTGCTTAATTTGCTGACCTCCATAATGCAGTTTGTAACACCTCCCCACTCCATACATATTCTCTATAATCTTAAATCTTGTGTGTCTTAATCCTAAGAACAAGATAAATCCAGTGGTGGGGCTAAAACAACAGTCAAATCTGTTGTCTTTAATACAGGGATCACAGTGGAGTGTTGGTTAGAAGTAATATCCGCTCTTTGTTAGATTTGCATGTTTTAGGGACTTTTTTTCTAGTTGTATTATTATTTTCATTGTATTTTTGTTTCTAGTTTTATTTCATTTTCGTAGTTTTATTTGTAGCTTCTGTAGATAGATGTGTTGTGATGTTATTTTGAAAATAGTTGTATCAAGATTTTGATAACCTGTTGATGTGTTGTGTGCAAGGGAATGCAAATATCTTCTGAAAACTGGAGGTGAATTCATTTGTATGTAGATTTTTAAGCATAATTTAAAGCTTGTGACTAACAAATTGGTATTTCAAGGTTTCATTATCTTCTTGATTGTAAGTAAGCACATTAGAATATAGTTTTCTGTAGGTATGGCTGTGCAGTTAAGAAATTCACTTCATAACCATGTGGTTCTGGGTTCGATCCCATTGCACGACACCTTGGGCAAATGTATTCTACCATAACCTCAGTTGACCAATGGATCAATTCTGTGGGTATGGTTGGAGCAGGTATGCAGCTTGGTAGTTCAGAGGGACCAAAGCCATTGTAGTAGAGAGATAGAAGAGGCAAAGTGAAGAAACAGCATGTCTGTGAGCTAGTCATTGTAGCCTGTTGGTGATTGAACCTGTATGAATCAGCTGAATGGCTGTCTTTTGGATGCTATCAAGCATGTTTGTGTATGTGTGAAGCAACAGCCACACTGACTGTGTCCACCTCACCTATCTCTACTGTGGTCATCATGAACACACCACTGAAGAATTAAAAGAAGACTGTAATATGTCCTGAGAGCCAGTGCCATGCAACTGCATGATAAAATATACAGTATTGTTCCAGATAGAACTGGACTGTATTATATCTCAAGTAAAACATCTGTAGAATGATCTGTACTTTCCTCTGTACTGAGAAGTACTGGCTGAGACTACTGAACAACAACAGCAACAACAATATCAGTAGAGTTAGGACACGGTGAGGGACTGATGTTGAATCTCACCACATTTGATTCAGCTTTTCATTCTTCCAGTACTGACAAATAGTTATAAATAAGTAAAATGAATAACTGTGCTATATTCCTTACATAATCTACTTTACTGCTCCGATACACTTGGCTTTCATCCTCTGGGACCAATGGAATAAATACCAGTAATATATCAAGGTTTAGTTAGTTGGTTACATTCTTTTTCTTTATAAAAACACATATTGCTCTTTAATTAAGAAAGAAATCATGTAATTTGAAATAAATATGATTTCTTATATAGGTACAAAACCACAAATTTAGAGATGTGGAGAGGAGGATATGATTATGTAATGTGCATGTCTTTCTCAAAAGTATTAGCAGTGTAATGAAGGGAATTGACTTTGACCTTGCTACAGTATAAAATCAAATTAAACTTTTGTATTATTTGTGATGTTTAGTTTGTAGGTCATGTCCATTGTTTAACTAAATACTCTATCAGCATCAACAACAGGTGACAGTCAGTAAACATAGTTGTTGTCAACTGTGACACCACTTGTGTCATTGGTACAGATAGTTTTAATTAGGTGTGTGTGAAGGGTTAAGAAAAACAGTTCATTTCTTCAAATATTTCTAATTCTTCGACATTTATAAAATATGATGATGCAGGAATAGCATGTGTGATTGTACGATTTCTTTGAAAGGAAATGTTCTTCTTGAATTGATGGATTCTTTTAAGCGATGGCACCTAATTGTCTATTTTTTTTAAAAAACAGAATTGGACCAAGAAGATGAACTAGTTGCCAAGCGCATAACACGCATTCTAACAACAGATTTCCCCATGTACTTCGCGATTGTCACTCGCGTACGTCAAGAAAATCAGACGATTGGCTTTGAAGGTGGAATGCTCAGTTCCACAGTTGTCCCTCAAGTCCAAACCATTTTCCCCGAAGGAGCATTAACCAAGAAAATCCCTGTCGGCCTCCAGGTATGTATCCTCATTGCTATCATCATCATCAACAACAATGTGTATACAAACTGGCATGGGTTGGGCAGACCCACAATACAGTGTGTCTCTCTGCATTATCTCATCTGGAAAATGTGTCCACCCCAGCTGTTCTGTAATGGACCAAATTAGAAGATATTTTGAGTCTGTATATAGCTTGGTTGGTTTGAATTTCTTTCAAATTGTGGATCAAACATTCAATGATTTATTTCAAGACCACTTTGGTGTAATGGATTGTTAAGATTGGTCAGAGGTTGTTGATCAGGTCATCCCTGATAGAGCAGACTTATGATCAAAAACATCCCAGCTATAACGATCCCGTCTTTTTTTCAGAGAGTGTCTCTAGGACTACATTATACAATGTGACATTTTTCTTAAGATAGTAAAGTGTCATTTGAGGGAGATTTATTTGATATTTCTATCAGGTCTAGCAACTATTTAGAAGCTACATTATTCGCTCATGGTGGTGGTGATAGAATTGGTTAAAACAGGACTATGGCATTATATCTCTGACCTGTTTATTGATGTGAACTCAGCACTGTAAGCTAACAGACACCATTATACAGTGCACCTACTGTTTATAACTGAGCCAACATTTAAACATGGTACCTATTTACAGCTAGGTGGACTGACCAACATTTAAACATGGTGCCTATTTAGAGGTAGGTGGATTGAGAGTTAAGGGTTTTCACTATAGACAGACTCAGAACAACAATGAAGACAAGATATGACCCATTGACTCTTGGGTTGGTAGCTCAATTTCTCAGTGACTGTTTACTGTAACTTTGGATCAGAGATAAAATAGATTCCTATATATACTGTACATTGGTGGGACTGTACATACAATGTTATTATAATACGTTATGACTATATACAATCTTACTGTATGTTGATGGTACTGTATAGTCTTACTGTATGCTGATATGTCTGTACAGTGCTACTGTAAGTTGGTGTAACTGTACAGTGTTACTGTATATTGGACATGTGTCAGTCATACCAGGAAGTGTATGAAACTGAAATATCACTTAAATTAACCTCCTGGTACTCAGTGTTGTCACACCTGCTGTATAATAAAGGAATGAGTTTGGGCAGTATCTTCATGTATGTTTGTTTTGCTACCACCTGTAAACTTATCTAATCTATACCAACATAAGAGATTAGACATTATAGAGTGATAACGATGGTGAGATATCAAGATTGCTAATTGTTTTTTCATCATTTGTATATTTGAGACAAGTTTTTAGAATCATAACTGAAATTCTTTGCACTGTCAGGTTCATCTGTTGTGTTTTTGTTGCTACACAACATTTCAATCAGTCCAATCTCCAATCATGTGCAGGTGCCGTATATTTATTTAGATACATCAATGTTCATAAGTTGGATTTGAACTCAACACCATTATTTCCAATTGCAGGTTTTCAATGCTCTAACCATTTAGAATCTATCCCAAGATGCTGAAACCCCTCAGTTATTGCTAAGCTGTTTTTATCATTAATGTGAATATAATGGTTCATAACCCAGTTGGATCCTATATACACATGAGTGTTCATGTTTGTATATACTTGAATGTACTCAACTAGAGTCTGTATACACTTGACTGCATGCAGCTAAATAATGTTTACATATACCTGTGTATACCTAGTGCCTCATGCACTAAAGTGTATGCAAAGCCATTCATGGTGCTACAATATACTGCATATCTCACCAAGAACAACTGAAAAGGTGTCAAAAATATGATGATGCCTTGGTAAACCTTGAGAGCTACCCTATAAAACTGTTTATATCCTGGCATGTTTAAAATTATTTTAGTAATTTCTGTTCTTGTTTTCATTACCTGCCCTCTTTTCTAATTGGATAATTCCACATCTTACATACATACAGCTATGTGAACAAAACACACACATACACTCACAGGTATGCACATGTATGTACGCAAACACATGCTTGTTTACACATGTATGTAAACACACTGGTACACTCAAGTACACACAAATACATGCACTGGTATGCACAAGTACACACACTCACATACTTGTACACACACACACACACACACACACACACATGCTTACAAACACTTGTACATACTCACACATATGTGCATACACAAATACATGAGTAACAGAGTAAAGCAAAGAATAGATAAAAAGCAGGAATGGTATCTAAAAAGACTGTTTTCTTCATTTTTCTAGCCCTCCATACAGAGGATGAGGCCAGTAAAACATTAACATTTCGCCATTGGCTTTTTATCTCATACTTTTATTCAAATATCTTCTCCCTATTTTTTTTTATTAGATATTTTGTTGGGTTTTATTTTTTTTTATAGTATTTTTTTATCTAGCAAAGTTTTTTTCTTAGCATCTTGTGGCAAATTGAACTTTCAAGAGAATTTTTTTAATAAAGATTCTATATAAATATATATATATATTTGTTGTTTTTTAATTGTTTGTGCCAGTGTGTCATAGGAAATTGACTATGTAGCTTTGTATCAACTTTCTACCAAACTTATTACTATCTCTGTTGTACCATTAGGCTCAGCCCATCGCTCCAGAACTTGTCGCCAAGATGCTCGGCAACCGCGTGGCTGTCAGTCCTATTGTTACAGTGGCACCACGCCGCCGTAAGTTCCACAAGCCTATAACCCTCACTATACCAGTTCCGAGGGCTGCACAGAAAGGGATGATAAACCAGTATGGTGGTGACGCACCAACTCTTCGTCTACTATGCAGTATTTCCGGTAAGCGTAAGTTGACATTTGCCTGCTTCTCTGATCTTTCCTGCATGAATTAACCAATTAACTTTTCCTTCCCAGCGCAGTTTTGCTTTTCTTTCTTTAAAATATCTTCAAAGGAAATAAAAATTTCTGGCTTCACCTTAACAGTGCCCTGACTTTAGAATCCAACATACTAAACCAGCGGGAAGGTCTTTGAGTTAAGGCTGCAGATATAAGGGGGAAACGTGTGATGTTATGTTATTGGGCTACTGGCTCATACTTCAAGTGTTCACATCCACTGGTATATAAATTTGTTTGTCTATAGGCAGGATACCTTAGTCTTCCTTCTTTAGTTTGTCTAGTGAGGGGAAAAGGTTTATCGCAATATGCTATGAAATTATCCAGGCGAGGTTTTTGGCTTATCCATTTAATACTAAAGAAACTTCTGGCATCATGCAGCCCTGAGGTTCATAACAAAGTTAACTTTCAAAGAGAAGCACAATGACAGCCTGGCACTTCTGAGAATGCTGTCTTGTTAAATGTTCTCTCTTCAGTGTCTTGGAGAGAGTCTTGTGTTTTACTGCCAAACCAATGATTTTGGCTAACTTATCATGATCTAACCACAGCTGGCTGTGCTTTTGTAAATGTTGAATTGAAAGTTAGGTAATCGTTATGATTAAACAACAAGACTTGAACACATTTATTGAAGGATTATAACATGTCTAGTGTTATAAGTGTTATTTCAATTTTTACGGTAAAAATACAAAATATTAAATTTAATTGTAAATAAATTTACCTTCTCTAGTGTTTGAACTGTACAATCCCAACTATTGGTACTCTATAGTTTAGGGATATTGCCAGATATTGGTACTGTATAGTTTAGGGATAATGGTATGATACAATGTGGAGTGGGTTAACACCAAATGTTGGTATTGTGCTGTGTAGGATTAACACCAAATGTTACTGTACGGTGTGAGGTTAACACCAAATGTTGTTACTGTGCAGTGTAGGGTTAACACCAAATGTTTGTACTGTACAGTGTAGGGTTAACACCAAATGTTGGTGCTGTACAGTGTGAGGTTAACACCAAATGTTGGTATTGTACAGTGTGGGGTTAACACCAAATGTTGGTGCTGTACAGTGTAGGGTTAACACCAAATGTTTGGACTGTACTGTGTTGAGGTTAACACCAAATGTTGGTACTGTACAGTGTAGGGTTAACACCAAATGTTTGGACTGTACTGTGTTGAGGTTAACACCAAATGTTGGTGCATTCAGTGTGAGCTTAATACCAAATCTAAGCCTATGTTATGCTACAGTAATAGAATTTAGTGCAAATGATATCTGTAATCAGTGTTTAATGGAAGAATAACTGCTGTGAATTATAGTCTTGCCATAGATAGTCAAACAGCAGGGACGTAAACATTTCGAAGGGAGTGTTGTGCTAGTCATATCTGTTCTAAACACTTAACCCCTTCCAATTAATTTTGAAAATTATCAAGAATTTGGAGGGATTAGTAAAATAAGTTTTTCATTATTGAGATGGTATTTCGAACATAATTTAACAAAAGATTCTTATATGAAATTATGATGGAAGGTTCTAATTAAAATGTGAACACTTTAAAAGGAGAGATTTTGTATGATAACACCCAGAGGCAGTCGCAGGCAGGTTGGTATCAAAAGGGTTAAACACTAAACATATATAAACATTATCCTAGCTTGTCACTCTTTTCTGCTATTGCTTCCTTGCTGTGCTGTTTGGTGCACACTAACTACATCACTCTTACACACACGTGTGTCTATATCACTCAAATTCACATCAGCTGTGTAGCTCACTGCAATAGACATAAGACATTTATATCACTTTAGTGCAGAGCAAATATGTGCACCAGTTGCCAATTGAAAACACATTGCACGCCATTATAAAGGTTGAAATATTTGGTAATATCTGATCATGATCTGATGTCCGACTGTGTTTATCTATGGTAGAAAAACTATGTGAAAAAGTCCCAGGAATAGAAATTTTTTTTACTCACTGGTAGCACTCTTCAAATCAGTATAGTTTCTGAAGAAATACTATAATTTTGGTTGGTCGCTAAGTGAAAATCTATTATTGGACTGCCAGAATCATTAGAGCATTGGACAAAATGCCTTGCAGTATTTGTTCCAGTTTTTTACGTTCTGAGTTCAAATCCTATCATGGTCAACTTTGCCTTTCATCCTTCTGTGGTCGATAAAATAAAGTACCAGTCAAGTACCGGAATCGATTTAATCGACTTACCCCTCCCCCAAATTTCTAGCCTTCTGCCTATGATAGAAACTAAAAATTATTATTATTATTATTGATAATGATAATAATCATAATAATAATGATAATAATTATAATGCTGTTACTCCACCGAAGATTGGGTCTTTGGACTCATTATCACAAGATAAATCAGAAAATATTTATTTTATAAATATACAGTA
>JAOPJM010001604.1:3794433-3807098 GCA_027124095.1 Muusoctopus leioderma | reverse complement strand
AATGTATGAATATATATATAATGTATGTATATATATATATAATGTTAGATATATATATATATAATGTATGTGTGTGTATATATATATATATGTGTATATATATATAATATATGTATATATATATATATATATATATATAATTTCACCACTGTAAAACTTTTTTCTAACTAAAATCTGTATGCCAATTCTGTTTACATTTTCTGCAACCAATTCTTAGTGGTTATTTTTCATTTATCTTTTACACATCATTTGAAAGACAAATGTATATATATATATATAAACAAAAGACAACCAAAACATACAATCGAAATGTATGTTTGTTATATTTATATGGGTTTTTTTTGTACTTTAATATATTAAATTGCCAAATGATTAGAAGTGTGTATATTCATGGCAAAAAGAAAGAAAAATTTTTTTGGCTTTGGCTTGCCTCTGCATGTAACCAGTATTTTAGACATTTTTTAACTATTTCTTCTATATTTTTTTCAAGTGAGATATTCAGTAATTTTGACCCCCCTTTTTTTTCACATAGTACTTTTTTCTTTTCCTTTCTCCAATTGTTAGGGCTTTTGTGTAATTTTTTAATCCTTAGGTGCACATGCACACACACACACACACACACTCACCAATTAGTGTTCAGAAGGCACAGTGGCTATATGTATACACATGTGCACACACACACACACACGCACATATCATCATCTAACTCAGTCTGAAATGGTGTGTAAAATATCTCTATCTTTTGGTTTATTTGCCACATTTCGATTGAGAAAAGCTGAAAGGGATTGGCTGGGTAGTCATGATGTTTACACGAGTTCATTAATTCATCGATATCAATTTATAAAGGCCATCCATCCATGTTAGCCTTTAAAAATGGATGTAAAATAGTGAAATATAATATAACATGGCATTTCCTTCCTTCCTTCCTTCCTGGAGCCCTAAACTCCTCGTAGAATCATAGGGGTGCTGTTGGGACACTTTTTAAGCCTGGCGGATCCCATCCATCTCCAGGTTTGACCACAGCCAATTTCTCTCAGAAAGAGAGAGAGAAAGAGAAATCAACCCCATTACTGAACTGGTACTTTATTTATAGACCCTGAAAAGATGAAAGGCAAAGTTGACCTGAGTGGGATTTGAACTCAGAGCACAGAGAGTCCAAACAAATACCGCAAAACATTCTATCCAATGCTCTCCCGATTCTGCCAGGTTGCCGCCTAGAATAGTATTTATCATTATGTAATATTTAATTACTGGGCTGTTATTTTGTTGTATTAAAGCGGGGGGGGGGGCATGCCATTACAAATAATTTTCACTTGATGGTCCCATGTCTGTTTACAGATTGAACTCATCATCTTCTGTAATGTGAAATGCAGCTAGAGGGATATTATTTTTACAGCAGAATTAAAGAGTGTTATCACTTATGATGTGATGTTTTTATATAGCAAAGTTTAAATTTTTGATGAATTACTCTTGAAATGTTTAACAAAGTAGCATTAAGGGTTAAAATGCCTTCACTGGTTTATCCTTTTACTGGTTTCAGTCATTGGTCTGTGGCCATACAGGAGCACTACCTTCAAGGGTTTTAGTCACTCATATTTACCTCAGAACATATTTTAGTTTGATACTTATTTTATCAATCTCTATTTGTCGAACTGCTACATTATGGGGAATAAAGGGACACAACATAAATCAGTGTTTAGAGGGGTTCCCAACCTTTTTTTGCTTGTGGCCCCCTTAGTCCTAACTTTACATCTGTGGCCCCATATACATCTAAAATTTAGATATAGTAGTTAAGAATATGCCTATGTGGACCTCCTAGCTTATACCGTGGCCCCCCTCAATGTTAATCTGATCCCCTTTCTAAGAAACCGTATCACAATTTTTTACACACACACACTCAAGGTCCATAAATTTGCTAATTATAAATTGTGCTATTTCCTTTAATCCTACACATGCCATTCCCCTGACACCATTCTTTGGTAAGACCTAATTATTGATTATCTCACTTGATATATTTTTTTTACTGCAAAGTAAGTATGTTTTATCAACAAAAAATTTTTATGGACATGAGTTTATCTTCCTACTCAACCATTTATAAACTCCACTATGTAAGGCTATATATATATATATATATATATAACCTACTATATAACACTATATAATCTGTAATGTGTATATATTGAATCTGGAAATTGGATTGCTACAATCTCTCTGTTATTCCAAACTGGAACACCTGATGTTGCTTATCGTGGATTTTGTCCACTCAATGCTCAAAGGATTGTAAATTCAAACTTGATCCCTTGACACTAGATAAATTGTAAATTCCAACTTGCACATAATATTTATTTATTTATTTTAATTTTTTACTAAACTAAATAAATGTTTTTTATACAATAAGGAAAGTCTTAAAGGATAAATTAAAAATATAACCCGATCTGAAAGTGATTTAAAGTTCCAGGCTATCAATCTGTTAACCTCATCCTTCTTAGTTTTCTTTTATTATTCTGCACATTTTGGTCAGTTTATTTTCCAATCAGTTTTTAATGCACCAATTGAAAATATAGTGTAAAATACAAGAAAGATAAGGTTAAAGATCGGAAATTTAAAATTATTATAACAGTAACTCATCTTAAACATTAATTCAGATATATAACGACAGTTTTTCTTGTTTGCTATAATTCTTCGACAATTATTATAAATTTATCTTTACATTTATTATTTTCAACACAAACCTTTTTTACTTTTTTTTTTTTTTTGTCTTGCATTGCACATGCTTTAGAAATAATATAGTTTGGCCTTTTTTCCTTCCTGCACTTAACTCTGTTGTGGGTGGTGGTCATGATGAAACAATCATAACTAGGTGATGGTATCTACTACAATAACAACAGCAGCAGCCACAAACAAAAGTAAACTAAATGAATGTATTCTAAGATAACAATCTGAATTAGCCTGGCCTTTAGAAAAAAGTATTGAATAACTAGTATTAGTTCTTTGCATGTTGACTCGGCAACCTTGAGTCAACAGTCTTTGGTAAGACTATCACCATAGAAACTCAATATTGGTTCGGCTGTCACTATAATAGCTTCCTATTGGTCAGATTATCACTATGATAGCTCTCTATTGGTAAAATTGTCACTATTGTAGCTCTCTTGGTTAATCTGTTACCATGGTAAATCATCATTAACCAGTATGTAACCATAGTAAGTCCTCATTGGTCAGTCTGTCACCATACTAAGTCCTCATTGGTCAGTCTGTCACTATAGTAAGTCCCCATTGGTCAGTCTGTCACCATTAGTAAGCCCTCGTTGGTCAGTCTATCACAGCGGTAAATTATCATTGGTCAGTCAGCCTGTTACAGTAGTAAGTTATCCAATATTTGACGATTTCCTCCTGTCTGGAAACTGAATGTCTAGTATATTGGAATCAGAAGAATCTTACTAGTCTGAGTGGATTTCTAGCTGTGACCATTTTGTTGACATTGGTATATAAATGAAAACTGGGAAATTTGTATGCTGTTTATTTCTGATTATTGACATTTTTCTCTGAGGACATGTCTCTGGTTAGGGGTATCTACGGAGCCTGTGTCTCTTCAACATTGCTGTCTACAGGCTGTGCTTGTCCAGAAAACATGTACAGGCCGTGCCGCTACCATTGACAAATGTAAGTTGTACCAAATTGACTTTGTACAGACTATGCTTGTCCAGTTGACATCTACAAACCTGCATTTGTCAAACCATTACTGTAACCTGAAAATCATGTACACAGTGGTATTGATCTTGCCATAAATTTTCTCCTGGATAAGACACCAGACAATACTTGCAACTCTCCCAGGTCTGGAACTTCTCTACCCAGCCAGGTAAACTGATAAAATGTCATTGTTTGGCCCAGGACCACAAGGGAATATTTGGTATAGATATGAACTCACAACCCATGAGCTGAAAGTTGGATATGTTACTCATTCAACTACTTTGACTTTAACCTTTCAAGAGGAAAGAAATTGTACTTGTGCCATTCCTGCCTTTCACAAAGACATTAGCTATATAGGAGGGGAGGGGTGAAATGGCTTCAAGTGAGTCTCCAAACCAGACCATGGACTCAGTTTGCTACTAATTAACATCTACTCAGTATAAAGCTGTTTTAAAAAACCACACCCCTACCCTGTTCACATCTGGAACACTTGGGGGATATAGCTGAAAGAGGTGAGACCCCCAAAACACCTGGCCAATATACATGAAAAGAGTTGAACTCATCACTACAAACATTGGAAACACTCCTCATATTTATGGGGCTGCTACTTTTTACAGTGGTGAACTATATACCACAATGGGGTACCTGCTTGCTGGGCTGTTGAGGGCTAAGTGGTGTTGGTGGTTGTGGATGCAGTGACAAGATACAAACTGCTGACCTTTTGATTGTTTGTCCTGTACCCTTATACTTAGGCATAAAATAAAACTGAACATTTAGGACACCTTGCTTTCTTTTTCAGTCTTCTCTTACCACCCCTCTTTCCTCTGTCACTCTAAAACATTGGCAAACTATTGAAAAGGAGTAATTCTTCCACATTCACTTCCACTTACCTTGTGCTCTCTCTCTCTCTCCTCTTCCCACCTCTTTCCAACTCTCTGCAACCATAATAATAATGGTTTCTAACATAGGTACAAGGTCAGAAATTTGGGGGTGAGGAGTAAGTCGATTAAATTTACCCATTACTTGACTGGTACTTAGTTTATTGGCCCCGAAATGATGAAATGCAAAGTTGACCTCGGCAATCAGTCATAATAATAATTGTTTCTGACATAGGCACAAGGCTAACAAACCCAGTACTTGACTGGTACTTTATTTTATCAGCCCCGGAAGGAAGAAAGGCAAAGTTGACCTCAGCGAGATTTGAATTCAATGGTAAGAGTGATGGTGTTGGTGATATGATGGGTTTATTTTTATATTGGCACAAAGTTGCAGATGTATATAATCAATTAAATCAACCACAGTACATGCTGTGTACTTATTTTATTGATCCAATAGTGATAAAAGACAGTCTCTAATTTAGTAGAGTTTGAACTCAGAACATAAAGCAACAAAAGTAAATAGTACAAGGCATTTAATCCTTTTTCTGCCATCCCACTGCCTTAATAATAATAATAATAATAATTTCTAACATATGCACAAGACCACAAAAATTGGGGGAGGAGTATAGTTGATTATGTTGACATTAATACTTGATTGGTACTTGTTTTAACAACCCTGGAATGATGAAAGGCAAAGTTGACCCCAGTGAGATTTGAACTGAGGACATAACTAAATACTTTAATCTGTCTCTCTACCAATTCTGCCATCAACCACCCACCTGATGATAATAATGCTGATTTCTTACAGTGGCACAAGGTCACACATTTGAAGAGGGAGGGTGGACTAAGAACCTTAAAACTTCATAAGCATGATGTTTGGTGTCCTATCCTCCGCAGCAACTTACTTGCACTGATTAATACTATGTGAGTAAGTTACAGAGTTATGGTATATTATAGTAGATTTAGAAGGAGCTGAGAGGTAACACAGCCCAAGAGTGTGCCAGAGGCTAGAGGCAAATTTCTGCCAGAAATTGGAATTGTCATAGTCTTTTATTTCAATGTTTTGTTTTTGATTTGATTTTAAGGGGAAAAATGAGGAAAAATGTCCTCATTCATGGGGCAATGTTACAATCCTCTTCCTATATAAATGGGACAACAATTTCTACATCCTTTATATATATAGAGAGAGAGAGAGATAGATAGATATCTACAGGACAGCAGTGTCTTACCCTTGCATATATAGGTCATATGCATGAAACAACAGTACTTAGTTTCCCCTCCTTAAACATAGGACAGCACTCACATTTATCTCATGCGCATGGTACAACATTTCCCCCATCTTCCCATATACATGGCATAACAAGTTCGGTGCTCATGTGTACATGGTACTGCAATAGTGCCAATGTGCTCCTATATATAAGATAACAGTATCTGTGTGTCTCTTAAATTTTTATATTTAGCTGAGGAGGAGAGTGGCACCCATGACTTGTGAGGTCAATGCATTTGATGTTCAGTTTGAACTTCTGTAAGTTGATGTCAGTAGGGAAAATGCAGGCAGGGATATAAATCCAGAGCACTGCAATTCTGGAGAGGAATGATGAAGCGAAAGGCTTAGTGTGGTATGTGTCTCAAGAAGTGCATCTTGTTAAGTGAAGCAATAGACAATATATTTATCATTATCTTCATTGTTGATGTTTTCACATATTCGCTTGCATGGGTTGGACAGGTCTGTTGTACAGAAATATTGATTATCAGCTAATCTGGGAGGCCCAAAATCATGAGATTTGACCTCACTGCTTCATTTCATATCTTCTCTATTGATAACTTCCACTCTCAGGATATAACACTTTTTCACCTGTACTACAAAAATATAGTGAACCCCACAAATAGTAAAACGTTATATATATAGTAACCTTGAACATTTCTTCATATCCAAGCCCAATCCTTATTCTAACATCTTCATGAGCTATGAGCTACTATTCCAATGCCTGAACAACCTTGTCATCCCACTTCTACTTGCCCAACATTGTATGAACCTTCAAACTCTCATTACTACTATACACTCTGCATCTTGTAATTTACTTTTATAATGTCTCCTTCCCTTTAATGTGCACTTCATAATTGTCTCTTATCTGAGAGACGAACTCTGACTCAGTTTCTACAGCCCAGTAATAAACACTGTACCCATATTTCTTAATGTGTCCTCCCAACACATAATTTCTTATCAGAGAATAACAATTTGAATAATCCCTTTGATTAGCCCTTTCTAGCCTTATTGTTAACCCTTGTCATATTATACCTCTTTCCTAGCCTCATGGTTAGCCGTTGCCCTATATATATCTCCTTCCTAATCTCATGGTTAGCCCTTGTCCTATTATATCTCCTTCTTGGCCTCACGTTTAGCCCTTGTCTTTTCCAAAATGTTTTTCCTCTGTTCTCTGCAGCTTTTCTTTCAAGATCAAAAACAATAGATTAGATTCTAATGCAGAACATCCACTCACTATAAAATGATATAACTCAAAGTTATCTTTTTCATAACATCTCTCAAAATTAGCTTCTTACTGTATTCAGTTTTAATTCATCTATGTTTTTCTCTTCTTCCGTCTAATTTTTCACAATTTAAACATAATTATCTGTACTAAAATCTACTGTGCAAGCTGGAGTATTCATTCTTTTACAGAATTTTATATATTAACACTTTCACTGTCAATGGCCCCTTCTACAATACTTGTTGCTCCCTAAAAGATTCTGTTAAAATATACTTTCTCTGAAGATGTCTGCCATCTGAGACTTACTCTCCTAGTGACAGCCATTTTCTTTCTGAATAATTTTTTAAACTTCAACTAAAATTGGTGTGGTACTGCTCTGATTAACACTTGCAACACTACCCCAGTACTGCAACTGAAGTAATTTTACTATTTATATTTCAATCAAATAAAGAAAGAACCTTGATTGGCAGTAATTGCCGAGCAGCAGTCATTGTATACTTAATGATCACTAATTAACAGTATTCATATTTAACCAGTGTTTTATAACCTATAACAATTTTGTTTTCCTAATGGGGAATTAACCCTAATATCAGTGAATGTGTTACTTATTGTGATAATTTTGGGGATTTTTTTGGCCCACATCATATCCTTTTATAAAACTTGTATTAACAATATTCTCTGATGAATTATAAACTATTTTCAGGGGTTCTGTGTTATTTCCCCTCATTTTTCTTGTCATTTTTTTCTCTTTCATCTTTGTAACAAGCCTCCAAGAACTATTGTAAATTCTAGGTCAGCAGGTCAGCAAAAAAAGGCTACCATGTTTTTGTATACCCCCTCCCCTTCGTCCCCTTTATTTTTATCATTGACAATCCAACAACTCTCTTCTACTGAGCCATTCTATTGTATTCATTTTGTTATTTTCAGAGCTTGTTAGCCATAGAACTGAGCTTGTACAGGCAAGAGACCGACTTTCTGAAGAAGTGGAGAGTAGCCCACACACGCCACCAGCAACGGGTGTGTAGACTTTGTGAACCTTGTCAACAGCATGTTTAACAAAGTATAATCTCTTTCAAAAAAAAGTTAATAATAATAATAATAATAATATGCATGCCATTGGTCAACTACATTTTTTTTTTTTTTTGACTCTGCTTGTTTCAATGGTCTGAGAAATTGACTGTTTTGTAAGTAGTAAAGTTGAATGTAATATCAGTCTAGTTGCTAGTTTCAAGGCAAAGACAGTTCTACTAGATCAGCTGATATGGAACTTGCCAAAAGCCTCCGGATGACCACCCCAGTGGATAACACTGGACTTAATTTTGGTGACATAGCTGACCTCTATATATTGTATATCATTTTTTAAAAACAAAACCAAAAAAAAAACCTTTTTATTCCCCCCTTTTCTTTTTACACTTTTTTTTAATCTTTAGTAAATACTTTTGAAAATTTTCCTGGTGATTTTTGGAAGCTTCTGTTTAGATCAATGAGTTACTCATCAGATTGACTTTTTGGAAAAAGTTTTCGTCATTGTAATGACGGGCTTTATTTCAATTGTTACTGATAATGGGTGTGTGTGTGTGTGTATATATATATATATATATACATGCACACACACACATTAATATACATATATATTTATATATATATATACACACACATGCATATATGTGTGTGTGTGTCAGTGTCTTTGTGTATGTAAAATATACATATGTATACATGTCTTGATACAGTGTCTAATTTAATTCTAGATCTTTTGGAGTAGCTTAAGTGTGTATGTGAGTGAAGACTATTTCCTGCTCATGCTAGTCTGCTGCCACCTCATAGTAGGATGGCTGTTAACCAATTTCAATGTTGAAACTTATTCAAGGAAACAGATTTCACGTCTCTGCAAACTTTCAATTTTCGCATTTCGATAATTCAGCAAATTTGTAATGCACTGGGAGGGTGGGGAGAAAACTAAAAGCAAAAGATTGATGAAAAACCAGCCCTTCTCATCTAAAAGTTTTTAATGTGGCTATATGTTTCTCAGCAGAGAACATTGAAGTATTTTTGACATGTTGGTCTTTGGTCATTAATGTTGTATTTTCATGTTGGCCTGTGACATTTCAACATATTTTTTTTACTTCTTGCACTAAAGTCTTTATGGATTTGTTAATCTGTGTTTGTCTCTCTTTGTTTTTCTTGATCTTAAAATAAGATTGACAAAAGTGGGTGGGAAAGGTGGTTGTAAACATTGAGATTACAGTTGTTGGGTGGGTTTCATTCAGAGAGGGATTTAATAGTTTCTTTGTTTTATTTTTTTTTAAATATATTATTTGGGTGTTTTATTGCACAATTTTATAGTATTCTACATTCTGATAGACAGATTATATCAGTAACAAACTTTCTTGCTATTCAAGATTCTTATTATGCAAAACTCATATATTGGAATATATTGGCAAAACCTTGCTGAACGTATAATTTTTCGGTCTTAATCTTTAAAACTAATCCAGATTTTGCTCTGAACTTTTACCACAAAATGTTCACATCATCAATGTAGTTTCAAGTTTTAATTTTCAAATTCATTTTCACTTTCCATTTTGCTAGGGGGATTATCCTCACTTAGTTTAAACTTTAAAGTAAGTTTTCTAGATTCCTCCAAGTCAGGGACTATTTTTTTCTTGTTTGTGGTCAAAAATTGTATGTAGTGTTATAGAAAGTTGGAGCAGATAGACGCTGTGTCAAGGTCGTCAGTAACGCCAGTTTACTTGGGCTTCTTGATAGCCACTTGATCTTCCAAAACTAAGTTTTTCAAGTTGGGGCTCCAAAGGCAACTGAGCAAATGGCTATATATATATATATATATAATGTAAATTGTTCAAAAAGCATAACAGTAAAGAATAATGTTTTCAGTGTATTTGGGATTAATCCTTTTTTCTTCTCTTGGTTTCTCAATTTTGGCAATTATCTTCTATATCCCCTACTAACTACACTTCAATACTCTTCTTTCTTGCAGTATCAGAAGACTTGTTTCAAAATTTGTTTCATTTTTTTTCTTCCAAATTTTTTTTATTAATTGATGCTTTGGTTATTATGATACTGTTTTGTACATGATATTCACATAAAAATTAGAGTTGTCAGCTAGAGACCAAAACAAACAAACCATCAAAAATACTATATAAATTCACACAAGAAATTTGCTATATATATCTTTTTTCCAATTATTATTATTATCATCAGTATTATTATTATTATTATTGTCGTTAGGGTGCTGGATTTGCAGAATTGTTAGAACATTCAACAAAATGCCTTTACATTCTGAGTTCAAATCCTGCCAAGGTCAACTTTGCCTTTCATCCTACCAGGGTTGATAAAATAAGCAAAATTTAAGTACTGGGGTCACTATAATTGACTGTTCCCTTCCCCTCCCAAATTTCTGGCCTTCTGTCTGTGTAAGAAATTATTATTATTATTATTATTGCTGTTATCATTAATTATTATTATTATTATTATTATTATTTGACTTTAGACTTCAAATTTCTTTGTAAATTTGAATTTTTTTGCATAATATTCTACTCACCTGTTATTTTTATTTGAAGAATTTTTTTCCTAACAACCAATATAATATTAAAGATGATAATGACAATTTTGAAAAATATTAACAAAATTTTTCTTTGGCTTACTTTTTTTTTTGTGCTCTTAGCTAATTTTCTAATTCAAAAAAAAAATTGTTTTTGCAATGAAAAATCCACTATTAACTTTTTCCCAAAATCTGGGGTGGTCATCAACAACTATATTTTCAAGCTGCTAACACTCACCATCTTTAATTAAGAGATGTGGGGTATATTTTTTTTTTGGCATTTTTTTTTTTCTTGGCATTTTGGCATGTCTAATTGACCTAGCTATTCCATATGCAGAAAAAAACCAGTAAATAAATATAAATTTTTTAAAAGAGCTAAAATAAAAAAGAACTCCTTACTAATGGTGCTTGTGATGTTTCTCTGTTATCTCTCTCTCTCATTGGGGGACATTAAGATTCTTAGCTTTAGGGAACATTAAGTTTTTGTTGTTGATTTTTTTTTTTTTTTTTTTAATTTAAAAAGAGATATAGTTATTGGGATTTTTGGTATTGTAAGAAAAACTATAGTGGTTTTGAAATGATTTTGGCATAATACAATGGTAGGACAGTATTTATAGCTTTAACATGCTAGGTGTAGCTGTGAGTCAAATAACCTGGGAAAAGACATTGCTAGTGACAGTTTTAACCTTCTATTTAGGAAACTAGTAACTATGGCTCCAGTACTCTAGGATAGTCTCTGTGGCTCCGATATAATAAAAGGACATTCAGCAATAATAGCTTTAACATTCTAGTACTTAAGTGGCTCCAAGTATCTTTATTATTATTATTAGAGGTAACTTATTTGTATGAGTGTGTGTGAAAGGAATTTTGGGAAGAAAAAAAAAAAAAAGGAGATATTATAAAGTTGTGGAGCCTCCCACTGCCCCTTGGTCTGGTGTATAAAACAGTATCCCATCTGAGATACAAATCTTCCATATTGATTACTCTAGGGATCCACTAGAGATCCTAGATCCATTCTGAGGTATTTTTGTAAGAAAACAAACCATTTTAACTTATTTCCAACATCATGGACCCATGTTTTAATGCATTTCACCAAATTCTTCAGACAGCAGACCATAGTTTATAAATCCCCCACACAAAAGGTTGTTTTAATATATGGGGAAAAGGCAAGAATGCATTCAGTAATCTATGTTATGGTATATTATATAATCGTTATAACTATAAGTCAAATAGGTGTTAATTGATCTATTTTTAAATGATACTAAAAAATCTTTAACATATATATATATATATATATATATATATCTTTTCATTTTTTTCTCACTCTCTATTTATCTTTCTTATCTAATAAACTGCTATATATTCGGAGCCCAAAGGGTTAAATGATAAATAATACCTGTGCGATTTTTTATCAGTTTGACATTCTCACCAGACTGAAGAGTTCTTATCTAACATTGTTATATTTTATCGTTTCAAGCATAAATTGCCTTTTTACTAATCTCAAAGACTGTATGGACAAAATTTTCTCTGCCTACTCCTCACATAATTTCCATTTTTTCTTTCTCTCTTTCTTTCCCTTTCTCCCTTTCTCATTCTTTCTCTCTTTGTGTGTGACACATTTTCGCTATCTCTCTTGATCTATCTTTCTATCTATCTATATATATATATATATATATATATATGTGTGTGTGTGTGTATATATATACATACATACATATATACACATAGATATATATATATGTATGTACACATATATATATGTACATATATATCTACACATATATATATGTACATATGTGTGTTTATATATATATGTGTGTGTGTGTGTGTATATATGTGTGTGTGTGTGTGTATATATATGTGTGTGTGTATATATGTATGTGTATATATATATATGCATTAGTATATATATATATATATGCATATATATATGTACATATATATGTATACATATATGTATATATATATATATATATATATGTATATATATATACATATATAGATATATGTATATGTATATATATGTATGTATATATATAATATTACTCTTAA
>JAOPJM010001604.1:3742558-3756779 GCA_027124095.1 Muusoctopus leioderma | reverse complement strand
GTTGATAACCCTCTTGATTATGTAAATAGATAAGCATGACATTTGACGTAGTAATGTGAATGCTAAAGGGTTAAGACTTCATAGGACATAACTTTATGAGTTGAAATCCTACATCAGATTGCTATTGTTGGGTCATGCTGTTCAATTCTGCTTGACCAGATTTATGGTATAGAGTTAACTGATTGAACAGAGCATTTTGAACAGTGTTTCCATCTTGTCTTTATTATAAAGAGAATTTTATTCTTTAAGATTTAGAGCTGAAAACATGTGGTCTGCATTTCTAATATTGGTAGGGAGTTAGTTGAGAAAGACTTGACTGTTAAACTGAGCAGAACGATTGACCATATAGAAATCCCCCTCACTATTCTTTTTGTTCAACATGCATAGTTATTTTTCTTGGTGTACCTAGCAGTGAAACAAGCACTACAATAACTAAATAATTATTTATGTGAATGGTTATTGGAAGCTGTGAAACTGTCTTTTACATCATTCATCTCTCAACCATGTATATCACATTTATTCTTAAAATTCAAGTGGCATATCTAGCATATCACATTTAAACCTGCAGCCTTCACAGGTCTGCTATACTATTTGATTCACTGTTAGAGCTTTAAGATCATAAAAGCAAAGTGATAATTACTCATAATACACTGCAGCAGTGAACCTAACAGAACTGTTTAATTCTATGAATCAATACTAGCATGATTTTGAGTTTGAAACTTTTAGTTCTAATATTTAACAGTTGTTCTCCACCAATGTATGTTAAATGTTTCTGCAAAGTCAAATGTTTACAGCTATTGTATTGAGATGTTTTAAAGTTACATACCCTTCTCAACCATGAATCCCACAACTATCAATTGAGAGTAATGAGTTGGCTGATTTATGTAGAGTTGTTGTTCAGTGACCGCTACCTCTCCAAGTTAGCTCTGATCAAGCAGTCTTGGACAGCTTATGTAGCTTGTCTAAGGAGACAATACGAAGTTAAAACTATAGCATTTAGGTATTTAGTTGATACCTTAACACCTTTGTGACTGCCCCTTTATGGTTTTACCTAGATAGCTAAACTGTGTCACTTCATTTCCTAATTTCTCATTGGTCTATGTTCTTTTAATACTGCTAATTATAGAGCAGGTTACTTTGTAATACATACATTAATGATACACACATTAATAAGCTTTCAGGTCATTATTTTGACTTCATCATTTATATACAATTAAAAATTGCATAGATCCCTTCTATTAAGTTATATACTAACTCTCTTTACTAACAACAGTTTTATATGAGATCCCCTCTATTAAAAGTTAAACTATTTCTCCTTACTAATAACAACTCTATATGAGATCAATATACTAATGTACTAAAGCTCCTTATTATTTTACTAGATCAACTTACTAATGATAGTTCTTTAGAAGATGTTACTACACCATTGTTATCATCATCCTACTCTTTAGGTATTTTGTGCACTTTCATCTGACATTTCTTTCTAACAATTCACTAAGCTACTTCTATGTTATGTTTCCTAATTGTTCTGCATTCTACTCCACTGTCAGTCGAATGGTGGCAGTCTACTAACACACTAATATCACCCTGATTTCTATAGATGCCGAGATGCGTGACACCAGTGAAGAAAAAACAGAAGAAACGGATGTGGAAGAGCAGTTCTCTCCCCTTCCTAAAAGTTCTCCTGCTTCTAAAGGTGCTCTTGATCTTAGGTTAGAAGACAAGTTCTTTTCGTTCACCCAATCCCCTGTGGAGTCCCCGGCCGCTGAAATAGAAAATGAGATATCTCCTGCTCAGGACCTTCTTGATGTCAAAGATATGCAAATAACTGTTGGCCTCTCACCATCAGAGATTAATGCCAAGTCCAAACTGGGATCTCTTCCAGAATTCTTTGAAACAAAAACAACTGAAGACTTCAAAACTATGACTAAAATTATCTCCTCAAAATCCCACAAAGTAGAATATGAGAAAGATACTGGTGAATCTTTCAACATTCCTAGGATTTTAACTGATTCTGATAAAACTGAGGAAAGACTACAGCTTGATAATGTAGCAGGACAATCTGCTACATCATTGACTGAAGAACATCATGAAGCTGAAAATGACTATAAAAAGGAAACACCTGAAGAAAGAGCTGAACGTTTATCTTCCATGGCCTTTGATAACATGGGTTTTGCTGGTGAAGATGCTGTCGACAGTGAAATAAAGACACACCCTGACGACTTCTCTGAAGAAAGTCCAAAACTTGCTACCAAAGAAATATCTCCAGAAGACCTCGAAGAGAAGCCTCATCAATTTGATTTCCCAACTGTCCATCAAGAAATATGGCAGATGGGTATCCAGGCACTGGGGAAAACCACATTATCAGAAGAGAGCGAGATGTTTTCTAGCTCAATGAAATTTGAAGAAGTAACACACAAGGTTTCATTTGAAAAAGATGATGATGATGAGAGTGGTGCAGCAATCTATTCTGAGAGTGAAGAAACCTCTCGTTCAGAAAGTGGAGATACTAAAGATCAGAACTCTTTCCAAGAATCTATCCAAACATCTAAAACATCTGATGGCCAATTTGAAGCTACCTCTGAAATAAGAACAGAAAAAACCATTGTAACATCTTCCCGAGCACAAGTCTCTTTATCAGAAAGTCACAGTAAAATGGTAACTGAAACTAAGGTCTATCAAGCAAAAGAACCCAGCGAAGGAATTGAACTTACCGAACATGATAGTACAGAGAAGACCCCTAAACATCTTACAACCATAGCTAGTGAGCCCATTATTTCCCATCCATTTGATCATACTACAGTAGAAAATATTTCTCCAGAGGCCAGTGGTTCTGACAGCGAAGGTTTCTATGACAAAGAATCTGGCAAAAAGTTACCTTGGGAAACTGTCCACCATTTCTCCCGCCAGTTCTCTGATAATTATCTTGAACAGCAAGAAAAACATGGAATAGTTACTGTACAGTCAGTTGACATGGGAGTATTTTACCGGAGAAGTAGCAAAGACTATACAAATTTAACGTTTAGTGAACAAGACATCTCCGAATCTATTGCTGAAGAAGATGAAGAACCCCCAAAACGGGTTACCTTCACTCTCTCGGAAGATTTGGAAGAGTTTCCATCAGAAGTAGTTACAGGTTCAGATGAGTCAAAATATGATGATGAAATTGTTCAAGAAATCAGAAAACCAGAAGTTGTTGTGGAAGAATCAATCAAAGATCAAATTGTTGTTGTCAAGACAACAAAAGACCAACCTGCTGTTGTCATCACAACATCCAAGACAGAAGAACCTGTCATCATTACATCCGAGACTGAAGAATTTGTTATTACAACATCCAAAAAAGAAGAACCTGCCAGTACAACATCTAAGACAGAAAAATCTGTCCTCTCAACATTCAAGACAGAAGAACATGTTGCAACAACTTCCAAAACTAAGGAACCTGTCATCACTACATTGAAAACAGAACATGTCACTACAACATACAAAACTGGAGAACCTGTTGTCACAACATCCAAGAAAGAAAAATCTATCATCAAAACATCTAAAACTGAAGAACCTGTCATCACAACATCCAAGACTGAAGAACATGTTACAACATCCAAGACGGGAAAACCTGTCATCACAACATTCAAGACAGAAGAACATGTTGCAACATCCAAGACTGAAGAACATGTTATCACATCATCAAAGACAGAGGAACCTGTCCTCACAACATCAAAGACAGAAAAACATGTTACTACAAAATCCAAAGATGAAGAACCTGTCATCACAACATCCAGGACAGAACATATCATCACAACATCCAAAATTGGAGAACCTGTCATCACTACGTCAAAAACAGAACATTTTACTACATCTTCCAAAACTGGTAAACCTGACATCACAACATCCAAAGCAGAAGAATATGTTAGTACAACATCGAAACCTGAAGAACCTGTCATCACAACCTCTAAAACTGGTGAACCTGTCATCACAACATCCAAGACAGAAGAACATGTCATCACAACTTCCAAGAGAGAAGAACCTGTTGTCACAACATCTAGGACAGAACATACCACTGCAGGTCCGAAAGAAAAATATGACACACCAACTTCCAAGACAGAACATGTTACTAAAACATCTACATCAGCACATGTCACTGCGACCTCCACTGTTAAACAAATCATCACAACATCCAAGAAAAAAGATGATGATACTGGAAAAGGTGAAGAACATACCACTATAACATACAAGGAAAAATATGTCTCAGAGGAGCTGAAAGCTGAGGAAGGGCCTACAGTGGGAGAAAAGAAAGATATTATTGAACCATATGACAGGATGTCTGGAGAATATAAAGCTACTGTTTTGGGTAATATTATGGATGACCAATCTTTGAAACATGAAAAAGTGTCTGAATCACCTGAAGAAATATCTAGAGAGGACACTTTAATAGAGAAAGATCTTCAGTATGAAACGGTCTCCAAGAGCACTGCTGACTTAGCCAGTCCCAGTGACAGTAAATCTTCAGACCTTTCATTAGATCTTTCATCAGAAAAACTCCCATCAAAAGATCGTCTTGATGAAGAGCAACAACTTGGACCAAAACCAACTAGTGAAGAAATATCACCAAAATCAGGAATAATCGGTGTTGTAAGCATTGAATCTCGAATGGCTCAAAAGGAATTATTACAGGAGTCAGCAGATGAAAAGGATCGCTCCCTTTCGCCATCAGTTGATAGTGATGAGTTATCAACTACTTATGAAAGTCAAGGGGAACTACAGGAAGAACTCTGGTCTGAAATCCCTCCTGTTGATCGCTATCCTGCCCCCACCAGAAGGAAGCATTATGCTGATAGTGAATCTTCGGAAGCAGAGAGAGAATCTCCTGAAAATGAACTTTCTCCTATTGCTGAAACACCAGTCTCTAAAACTGACTCCGATGAGCAAGAAGAGAACAAGATGACAGCTCAAGACAGAAGGGTAACATTTTTGTCAGAAGAGAGTAAGGAGAAGCTGAGACAATCTATTTCTAATGAAGATTTAGTCAAAACATCAACCTCTTCCTCTGAAGTATCCAACGAACCAACTTTATTAGCTGCTTCATATGATTTGGATTCAGGTCATGTTTCACACATTGTGACAGCTTACGATATGTCTCCAGATACCATTGAGAGCCAGGCGCCACATCCACCGGCGCCTAAAGCTATTCTTTCGAGTCCTGAAGATGACGTATTTGAAGTTGAACCTACTGTGGGAACTTCTCGTATCGACGAACCCTGCACTGAGCCAGATTCTGAAAAGCGTTATACCGGGCCTCAGTCTGAGGTCATCATTATAGAAGACATTTGTGTCAGCAAAGACAAAACGGGGTCGGAGTCGACGGAATCTTTACCGCCAACTCCTGCACCAACGCCAAAAGATGCAACCACCATCAAAGATACTGTTTGTAATCTTCAAGATGCAGCCAACAAGCTGCAAACTGAAGGTCTCTTTGATCGGCAGTTTGGATCCGTAAGCAGTGAAACTTCTGAAAAACGTCCTTCAAGTTTTGAAAAGGACTTTTCAAAAGATGAAAGCAGTGATGATGATGATGATCATGGCCAATCATTTGAAATGGTTTCACCAACTGAAATTATTGGCTATGATCAGTATGCTGCTAAATATTTACAAGGTGGTATAACGGGAAGCATTGAAGCAGCAAGTTTGACCGCTTCAGTGGAATCCCTCTCTACATCCGGAAGTAGTTTTGCTGACCTCAGAGCTAGTGAGCCCACAAGTATGAAATCTAGTTTAGAAGAGTCTGCTAGTGCTACAGCTTTTATTGAGCCATCAGCACCTCCAATGGAAGAAATATATCAACTTCCTAGTTCTCACACCACAAAACCTGATATCGATTCCTCACCAGATCAATCACTTTTCAGCAGTAGTGATGCTTCAGAGAAAGGTGCAGCCATTATGGATATTGTTGCCTCAAGTGTTGCATCTCCAGGTGCATGCCGTCCTGATTTGTTACCCTCTGACTCTTTTCAACAGAGTTTATCCACAGAGGAGATCAGTGAAACAGAAAATATTGAAGACATTGCTGCCGATAGAATCTACCAATTACCAAATGGTCCTACAGAGGTAGATTTTCAACCAGACATTGATTCTATTTCATCTACTGTTAAAACTGTGGTGCCTGCAGCACCACCAGATTTGGTTCAGTCATCACCATCATATGTTATGGAAGAAGAAAAATCACAGAGCTGTCAGCTTGAAGAGGTTGCCATGGAACTGGAAGACAATGAGATATCGGCTGGTTCTGATGCTGCTGTTAGAGATGTTATGACCGATAGCTTGATAGAAGAATTGAAGTTGTCGGCTGAACAACAGGAAGTCTTAGTAACGTCAGATCAGACTTTATATGAACTTGAAATGCCAATGGAGGAAGAAGCTTCCCCTATTGAACAAGTTGGTCCAACATCAGCTACAGTTTCCATAACTGAAACTACATCATCTGTGGTTGTTAAAACAGAAGCCTCTACACCACTGGAGTATCATGAAGAACAACATCATGAGATATATCCAGCAGAAATGATAGAGTCTGGATCTCCAACTGAAATCATCGAACTAGAAACGGTGTTAGATGACCTAGAAGAACAGCCATATGAGTTGAAGAAAGATGAGATTTATCCTGGTAAAAGGGCACTTGAGTTTGATGTGTCTAGCTATGAAACTTTTTTAGAGGAAAGCAAAGAGAGACAGCATGAAGGAGGGTCTGGCATGGTAGAGGTTAGCCATCTAATTAGAGAAGATCAGAGGATTAATCTGGATGATACTGATGAAGAAACAGTTCAGTTTTCGGATCAACTAAAATCCGATCTCGATGTAAGTTTTGTTCACACTTCGGGAGAAGTGTGTACGGACATGGAAGACGGATTTAGTGATTTAACTAAAGATGCTTCTTATGAACAAGTAGAACTGACTGAAAGTAGTCTAGAATTTGCTGAGAAAGCCGAAGAAGAACTTGAAGCGTTAGCAGGAAAAACCCCAGAAATATCATTTGAACCAACTAAAGGGGAACAAGATTTGGACAGACCCATATCCCCGACACCCGAGGATTCTCATGAAAGATCCCTCAGTGATGATTATGAGAAGGTTGGCTCTATGATTACCACAGAAGAACTAGAGAAAACAGCTACAGTATTTGTAGACTCTGTTCTTGAAGAAGTCTCCAAAGCTCAGGAAAATGCTCAGGTGTTTCCTGAACAAATAGGAGAAACGAAAAAACCAATTGAAACAACTTTTGATGATAGCAAAGAATCTGAAAAAATGCTTGCCTTCTCATTTTCAGAAGCATTTGATCCATCAATGATGTGTCGGTCACAACCAGCCTTTTTCTCGGCTCCACCTCCACCTTCTCATCCCCCTCCTTTGACAAAACAAGGGTCAGATGATATGCCCGAGATCACCATCACAGAACACCTACATAAGGCTGTTGACGAAGATGACTATCCGACCAGCTATGCTCCATCACGTATGCCAGATTCTTCCTCTGAACAGGAGGACAAAGATGATGAAAAAGAATCTGGGGATGATAGTCCAAAGGGTGTTGGAATGTCCTATTTTGAAATGATTCAGGATGAAATGGAATTTGAATCAGAAGAGACTGAAAAGAATGGAGTGTCATCTCATGAAACCAGTTCTTCGGCATTCATCATTGGTGAGGCTCATTCTAGTTCAGCAAAAACCTTCACCAGTGAACAAGAAATTGAATGGAATGTGCAAAAATTTTCTGAAACTCCTGACAAAGTAGCAACCACTTCTTTTGAAGACTCCTTTTCTTTACAGACTAAAACCGAGCCAGTTCCTATTAGTTCTTCAAAACAATTCCAAAGAGATTCTGAAACTAAAGATTCTTCTAAGAATGGTTTCCTTGGATTTGAGCCTTCGGTCATGCATGTCACGGACATTCTGAGTCCAGAAGATATTGCTGATACATCAAGTGTGGACAGCTTTACAACAGTTGTCGGTGTAGACCAAGAAGATGACGAATGTGACGATGACCGATTGGCTGATGTGGCATCGATGACCTCATCAATCCATTCCGACATTTATTCCATGCACACTGAACCAGAGGAAGAAGAACCATATGACTGGCCATTATTGACAGAAGAGGACAAGTCTGGGGAATCTTCTCCATGTAGCGATCGTTTTGAGATGATTGGGAAGACTGCTTTATCGGTGATATCTGAAAAGTCTGATGAAGATCGATTTGAAATGATAGAAAAAGATGAACTTGAAGCCCTCTCTGACAGCCACTCTTCTAGCAAAACCTCACCAGAAATGATATCTGCTTCACCTGGCACTGTCGGTCAGGCCCACGGCTATCCAAATATACGATATGCTGGCAGAAGTCGAGACAAAGATGATGGATCTGCTGCTTCTTCTGTGTCTTCATCTTTGTTAGAATTTGAAAGGTTAGAAGGTGAAATAGGACAATTTGGCTCGCTTGGATCAAATGAAGCCCACAGCCTGCCTAGCTCTTTTGACAGTCGAAACTTCCGTTGGCGAGCAGCTGATCGGGATGATGTGTCAGTTGCCTCTTCATTAGGAGAATTTGAACGTCTAGAGCGACAGATTGCACTCGGAGGTTCAATTGGCTCGTTTAGTTCAATAGACAAGTTGATGCCATCAGGACAGGGTAGTGCGACCAATGGATCAATGTCTTCACTGGCTGAGTTTGAAAACCTCGAAAAAGAGTGCACTGGGGGTGGATACTCCAGTTCCGGAGATGATCGTCACAGTTCATCAAGTGGCCATAGCAAACGCAGTGCAAGTTCATCGCTTGCTGAATTTGAAAGACTAGAACAAGAAATAGTTATATCTGAAGAACTTGCTGCCGAAGCCAAGAAAATAGCGTCGATATTGGAATCAGGGGAGCTGCCTGAATATCCAGAAAGTGAAAGTTTAGGAAGTTCATATCAATCAAATGGACATATGAGAGATTTACCTGAAATAATTGGTCATTTTGATATTGAACAGGACTCCATAGATGGAGATGACATTGACAAAGATTCACTAAGCTCTGAAGAACCCAAGATGCAGGATGTTAGTCAAGTGGCTAAAGATGATGAAGACGATATAGATTCATTGGATGGAGACAGCAAAGATGAACTCACTTCTAGTGTCATCTTTGTCTCAAATGCTGAAATACAAGATTCCAGTGAAATTGGTCAGTTTGACTTTGATCGAGATTCTCTGCAAGGAGATGATACAGCTATGCAGTTTTCTGTAGAATCTCTGCAATTAGACCAAGATGCCTCATTTGATATGCACAGTTCTGTTGATTCCTTAGAAATAAAAGAGAAGTTCAGCCGAGACATGCAAACCTCAGCTGACTCACTAGAACTGAAAGAAAGAATGAGCAAAGAAATGGAAGATTCGACAGATTCTTTGGAATTTAAAGACACTGTAAAAGATACTGATAAATTTGAAACCGATTCACTGGTTGACCAAGACGATGTCATGCAAACGTCTTCTGATTCACTTGATGCATTTCCTGCACTAACACAACAAAACATCATGGAAGCTTCTTTAGAGTCTGCTCGTTGGAGTCTAAGCAGCTCTTATTTTTCCCATTCCTCGCAAGAAACATTACGATCTGAATCCCACAGTGATTCAAGCCATTCTAGAGATGTCATGCAAATGTCTGCAGAATCTGTGGATTTTGAAAAAGATAAAAGATTTGAAAGTTCCGATACTGAACTTGAGTACAAGTCAGTATCAGCTAAGACACTAACATCATCAGCTTTAGATCCCGAAATCCGCATGATCACAGGAATATCTCATCCCAACAATCCTTTCTTAGATAACGAAGGCAATGTTAGGACAGATCTGGGGTATCCGGGCCACTTTAAGAGCAAATATGAATATTCAAAGTTTGATAAAGAAGGGAACTACCGTTGGAACACAGAACTAGAAGAAAGTACCAGAAACAACACTTACCTCAACTGGGGTCCTTATCAAGAGAAAAAGAAGGTTTACACCATGACAGAATGGGAAGCCATGCGCAATGCTAAAAAGAGAAGTGCTGACAATGATGAAGAACTCAGCGGGGACAGTGAACAAGTGTCTGTGATTCCTGACAATCACTTTGCCCAACTTAACAACAAAGAAGTCTCTTCTAACCTTCCTTCTGAGCACACGACTTCCCACCCTAGAACTTCTTCACCTCCTCCTCCTTCTACCATTCTACGGCCTTCTCCAGTTTCCTCCTCTCCTACTACTACTACTACTACTACTTCTACCACTACTACTTACTACTCCTCTTCCAATTCCTCCTCCTCCTCTTCCTCAACCTATCATGCTGCTGTGACTCGGCCTGACTCCAGCTCCACCAGTCAAACTGCTGCTACTACCTCCGATCCTCTGCTATACCATCACAGTATGTCGGACACTACTACTACTGTCCATAAAGCCAGTAGAGGTATATCTAACTGTTAGACGTACAGCCGGTGTACAGTCACGCTGCATGACCTCTAGCCTAACCAGTTGCATGTCAGCCTGCTACTTTACTGTCTTCTACATGCTGTTGTTGTTGTTATTGTTGTTGTAGTAGTTGGTGTTGTAATATAGTCAATTAATTCAGTATGCTATGTTTCTGTTGCAGAGTCAGCCTATTTTCCTATCATACATATACACACACACATGTGTACATTTGTTTGTGTCTATAATGGTATATATGTGTGTGTGCATGTGTTTGTTTGTGTGTGTGTGTATGTATATGTGTGTGTGTATGCTCCATTGTAAAACAACAGTAGGAATTCTAACACAAACCTTTCCTCAACAAACCAACAAACACATACATGGTTATATACATGTATATGTACCTACATACAACTACATACTGATATTTTTTTATGTATGTATGTGTTTGAGTTTCTATAAATGTGTGTATATGTGTATATTTTCATAGGCATTACTATTAATAATAATGTTGGTATGATTATCATCATAATTATTATATTAGATGTTGGTATTATTGTTGTTGTTGTTGTTGTTTTGGGGCACAGTGGTGTGGAAGCAGCCACTCTGGGGACTAAGGTCACAAGCTGGTTTCATTTCTCACTTAGAATGGCTTTCTCAAATATCACCAATGCTCTTGAGGGATAACATGAGCTTCATAAATTCCTGTTTTCCTTACACTATAAAAACTAAACTACATGCAAATGTAAGAAATTGTCATTATTATTATTTGATAAAATAGAATAAGTTCCAGCCAAGTACTGGCATCAATATTATCAACTGATCCCTCCCTCTCCTTGGAGGAAGATTGGCAGAATCACTAGAGCGCCAGAGAAAATGCCTTGTGGTATTTAGTTACGGCCCTTTATGTTGTAAGTTCAATTCTCGCCAAGGTCGACATTACTTTCATTCTTTCGAGGGTTGATAAAATAAGTACCAGTTAAGTAGTGAGGTCAGTATAATCGACATTTCCTCTACCCCAAATTTGAGACCTTGTGTCTGTGTAGAAATCAATATTATTGTTATTATTGAGGATGTCAGCTGGCAGAATGGGTAGAGCAATAAAGAAAATGTCTTGCAGTATCTAATTACTTCCCTTTAAGTTTCTGAGATCAAATCCCACTACGGCTGACTTTGAAAGTTCCGATACTGAAATGGAGTATCAACTAAGACACTAACATCATCAGCTTTAGATCCCGAAATCCGCATGATCACAGGAATATCTCATCCCAACAATCCTTTCTTAGATAACGAAGGCAATGTTAGACAGATCTCCTTCCAGGAGGGTTAATAATATAAGTATCAGTCAAGTACTGGGTGGAGCAGCAGGGTCAATCAACTCTTCCCCCAAAATGTCTGGCCTTTTGCCTATGTTAGAAATCCTTATTATTATTATTATGGATGGCAAAATTGTTGGAGCATCAGAGAAAATGTCTGGCAATATTTAGTTAGGTCGTTTTACATTCTGAGGTCAATTCCCACTGAGAACAACTTTGTCCTTCATTTTTCCGGGGTTGATAAAATAAATACCAGTGAAGTACTAGGGTTAATATAATCAGCTATACCCCTCTCCTTGAATTTCTGGCCATGTGCCTATGTTAGAATTGGCAGAGTCGTTAGCACGTTGGACAAAATGCTTTGCAGTTTTTGTTTTGGCTCACTGCACTCTGAGTTCAAATCCCGCCGAGGTCAACTTTGCCTTTCATCCTTCTTGGTTCAATAAAATAAGTACCAGTCAAGTATTGGAGTTGTTGGCCTTGTGCCAATATTAGAAAGAATTATTATTATTATTTTGAAAGGTAGACTCAGTAAAACATCAGATGCCATGCTTTGTGGTATTTTATTACATCCTTTTACGTTCTGAGTTAAAATCCTACCAATGTTAATTCTACCTTTCATCCCTTTGTTCAGGGACAATAAGTACCATTAAAGCACTGGCAGTTAACTGCATTGACTACACTTCTGTCTTACATATGTTTGGCCTTTACCAATTAGTATTATTTATGTAAGAAATTATTATTATTATTATTATTATTATTATTATTAGCGGAAACACCACCCAGAGGGTGGTGACTACATTTTCCAATGTGTCCTTAATATACAATGGTAGGATATGATTTGAGAAAGAAATTCACTTGCTGTTTCTTGCAGGTTGAGCGCCAGCACAAAGGTTTTCCCTCGTTAGCTCAAAGTAAACTTTGTTGTTGTTATGTAATCCATAGAACATGTAGACATGTTCTAATAGGCAGGAGGAGAAGTTATGAGATTTTAAGTTACTTCAGCAACTTGCTTACATTTCCAATGTATTCCTAATTTAAGATGGTAGAGTGTAATTTGTGAGAGGTTTGTTTGCTATTCTTAGCAGGTTGGGGGACCATGTTTTATACGTCTGTTAAGTAACATTCTCAGCCAATGAGCGACTCTTTCTCTATCCCTCCCCCTCCATCCATCTCCCTTACACTTTCTGAGTGGGGTTAAAGTAAGAGGCAAGGTTATTATTTCAGTGGGCTAGCAGCTGCCTTAAAGACAGTGTGAGTTACTACTTACTAAGAGAGAGGGATGGAAGGGGAGATTTTTCAGTCATATATATACATATCGACACATAAGGATGATTATATATAGGATTATTATTATTATTTAAGCCTTTTGTTACCATATTTCTATGATTTTCAATTAATTTTGAAATAATCAACAGTTTGGCGGAATTTAGTAAAACTTTCGCGTATTGAGATGGTGCTTGGAATATAACTTAACAAAAAGTTCTTAAGTAAAATTATAATGGAAGGTTTAAATTTGAATATAAACACCTTAAAACAAATGGGTTTTTTTATCATAGAAACAGGGGCGGTTTCAGGCGGGTTGGTATCACAACAAAGTTGACTTTGTTTTTCATCCTTGCAGAGTAGATTAATTAAAAACCAGTCAGCCAAGTACTGGGAGTCAATTAAATCGACTGTTCCCATCCACGACAAATTTGTGGCTATGTCAGATATTATTATTGTGTGGTTCCTTTATTAACCTGAGGTGGCTGTCCTCCTTTTGGGACCTAATTATGTTTTATATCCTCCACCACCATAC
This sequence comes from Muusoctopus leioderma, assembly GCA_027124095.1. Lineage (NCBI taxonomy): Eukaryota > Metazoa > Mollusca > Cephalopoda > Octopoda > Octopodidae > Muusoctopus > Muusoctopus leioderma. The sequence goes on along the minus strand of JAOPJM010001604.1, from coordinate 3,743,216 downwards.
ATTGTAACCTACCTCCTCACTGTTAGTGTGTTTGTCCTAAAGTGCCCCTCATCTAGAAATAATCATAATGATTGTTATTACTGTTGTTGTGACAAATACTGTGGTAGGAGAGGTAAGCTCTTTGTGCATTGAATCCAGAAATGCTCTTGAGAAAGGAATGAACACCACACAATCGCTTTCCCCTACTCTTATGAATTTGCAGCCATTTGTATGAAACCTAAATATTGGTGTAGTGGTACATTCTTGACAAACCAGTTCAATGACCTGATTTCAATTCCCAGTGGAGCTGCTTCACTTCTGTCACCCTTGCCAATCCATCCCTCATGTTTGTGTGTGCATCTGTGTGTGTACGTATGTGAGTGTAATATATATATATATATATATGTACATATATTGAAGTTGTTATTATTTATTTATATTTATTTTTATTTATTTATTTGCAGGTCCCATTCCTTGTATTTAGATGTAGTCTTTATCGTCAATGTTTGTTTCACCATGTGCATGATATATTCCCATTTATGCAACATGTCCTCACCACACATTCTTTCTTTTGCAACTTATTCTGTTGTATTTGTATTGCTTATTATTATTATTATTATTCAAATCCCGCCGAGGTCAACTTTGCCTTTCATCCTTCCGGGGTCGATAAAATAAAGTA
>JAOPJM010001604.1:3724054-3735101 GCA_027124095.1 Muusoctopus leioderma | reverse complement strand
ACAAACTACACAAAATAAATAAATTTAAGAAAAAGAAACTTACCCATTAAATCAACAACTTTAGCAAATGCAAGATTACAGTTTGCAAATTGTCAGCTCCTTTTAATTAATAAATATACCTTTCTCTGTGAATTAATTCGTTTATTCATATCGAGTACTCTAATATAACAGTCTTATATGTTTGATAACAAACTTCAGAAAATATATATAGATACATAGATAGATAGATAGATATAAATATATGTATTATATATATATGTTAAAATCCGCTTACATCGATATGAATCCGTATATACGTGTGTGTAAGTGCATGTGTTTCTGTACTGTATGTACAATTGCAAATTGTACACTTCTTTTCACTACAATACAAGTGATACATGATTTAGTCTTGTTTAAACAAGAAAAAAGAAACATTAATAACCAGTTTAAAATGTGTTCTGAGATAAGCTAACTTTGAAAAGAAAATACTATAATTTTGTTTTTCAATAGCATTGATCTTTGTATTTTTATTTTTATTTTTATTATATAATTTTTTTTCTCTTTGTTTGATTTGTTTTGATTGTTTGTTTTTTTTATCAGTTGTATTCTTTTATCGTCTTAGGTGCAATTTTCAACCAATGGAAGACAAACAGTGATAGAAATCAAGTGAAAAGCGTACAGAAGAAACGTAATGCTATCGAATAAAAACCACGCCAACTACACAACATCACACTAACTGTTGCTGAAAAGTAGACAAAATAAATGTACGTTCATTGAAAATAGCTTTTAAAGTTTTGAAAGGAAATCTTCATGTTATCTAAAAGTTATATATACACGTGTCTTGACGTACGTTCATTGAGATATAAATCTATACAGTATGTTATTTTTATACTTTAACTTTTAACATCCTGTAAAAAATTTCTAAGTCCTGTAATGATTCAGCAAAAAATGCCTAAAATGGGTTTTTTTAAGCTTATATATTATGAAATTTACAGGTAAGAAACACAGGTGCTTGAGGTGTTTCCACACACAAATATTTCTATTTCACCATATATATATAGTTCAATGATTCATATCAATTTGATGATGTGGGACTGTGTGGAACTGTGTCCTACAGGATGTTAAGAGTTAACCTCTCCTAATCAGAGATGTCAATCAATGGGTTATATTAGCCTATAAAGACTTCAGAGAATCGTCTCTCTGAAGTAAGATTTGAGCCTACCTATGCAAGTGCTCATACTGCATTAAGCTGCACACTGCACCTTCCCATACTGCCTAATGAAGTGAAATGTTTTGGTCATAATAGATCCTGCAACTCACATGTGTTTATGTGCTCAGATGATTTTCAGCATGTAGTTGGTGCCAGTGATGTTGTATGAACTGTACAAAATGCAGCCATTTTTGTCAGGATTGTGCTACATGCAACCCACCTGAATGTGGAACATGGCAGCGACCTTTGTCAATAGAGTGACTTTAGTAACCAGAAACACATGACTTTTGACCTGTTACACATCTTTTCTTCACCTCAAAACTCTACCAATGTAACTTCTCAAACTAACAAGCATCTCCTATCTCTATCTCTTCCCACATTTCTCTCTCTCTCTTTTTCTCTCCCTAATAATCCCAGATGGCTGATCCCTAATTATTAATATGTTCATGCTGCATTCATGTCTATTGTGCTTCATATATCATTTCTGTTTTTGTTTTTTTTTTTCCCCTCCGTCTTTTATCTGCTTCCATTTCTCAAGACCGACGAGATTCTGATGTGGCGCCTGATGCCGAAACTGAGGACAGTGCCCAAGCTACCAGGTAACAGTGTTGATTGACCACACGTAGTTTAGAACTTTTGGTGGGGTGGAGCAGGGTTTCCCATCTTTGACCGCTGCTGCTGTTTCTGTGTCGTATTGTAACAGCAGACATATGTCATTGTTACAACTTTAACAGCCAGGCACACTACTACAGCAACACATCACACTATATTAACACTGCAGTGGTACTCAGCAACACATAACACCTTTACTACCATATCAGAAGTACTCAGTACTAGGAATACCACTATTACATCAACACATGACACTTAGCTATCACTACAACAATACTCAGTACCACTACAGCTACAGATATGACACTTTGCTACCACTACAGAATGACTCAATACCACTACACTAACACATGCACACACACACATATATATATATGTATAATAAATTAATGGCTAAGATTTTAATATAAATGTTATAAGACATTACAAATACTAATTTGGGATTGATAGAAGGCATTTTCTTCTCTTTCTGTCCCAATTTTTTTATTTATTGGTTTGTTCTGGAGGAACAGGCCCTCTGACACCAGTGAGATCAACATGGTTAATGTTCCTCTTGAACATTTTGCAAGTCAATGGCTGCAGGAAAGACATGTGCAGGGAGGGAATTCCAGAGAGGAGACATTCTGTGAAGGGAGGACTGAGCATAGTGGTTAGTGTAAGGGTTGTGGGTGGATACAATATTGGTGACAAGAAGAGGAGAGACAAATGAATCAAGAGTACCTGTATGGAGGTGGCACAAAATAAGCGCCAGTCCGAAGAGCAGAGGCCACTGTAGTAGCAGTAAATAGATACATGCACATATATTTAGAGATAGATAATTACACACTCAAACACATATGTAGGCCTTATTTTAATCAAAGGGGGGAGAGCAGGCCCTCTCAGATTGGAGCCCTCCAAATAGGTTCTTTTTTTTAACCAGTTAGTCAGGGAGGAAAGGTAGTCCCTATCACCCTTCTTCACGGCCCACGAGACTGGTGGGGGGGGGGGTATCCTCTGACTGGAGACCTGGCCCGAATGCTTGCAACAGAGTGAACTCTGCTAAAGGCACTCGAGGGCCAGGTGGTGGTGTTAAACCAGGCGATAGATTAAGTCTACCACCCAAATAGGCCACGGTGGAATTCAAACTCAGAACGCAAGAGCCGGAACAAATACCACAATGCTCTGACAATTCGCCCAGTTCTCCACCCTAGACTGGTACTTTATTTATCTACCTCAAATAATAAAAGGCAAAGTTGACCTCAGCAGGATTTGAACTCAGAGTGCAGTGAGTCGGAACGAATACTACAAGGTATTCTATCCGACGCTCTAACGACTCTGCCAATTCACTGCCTGGTAGGTAGATTACATATACATATATTTTTGACAATGAAATGAGTTCTTCCATATATACACACATTTCTATGTTCAAAACCAGACACCAGTGTGATGGCCACTATATGATGTCCAATGAGGCATGACTAACTTCAGTGTTTATTTCAGATCAACAGTCTGTTGAGGAAATTATCCTTCATTAGATTTAACATTATGTTCTGTAGGTGTGTTTCCTCCTCTGCTCTCCCAACTAATCTAACTTGGAAGTTACAACCTGCCCATTTCTCAGCTCTCAAGAATTCGGCAGAAAGAATTAAAATTAGAAATTCTTGAAATATTTCAACTCAAAAATATCATTTTTTAATATTTACAATTTTAAAATTGCTCTTTTCTTTTTATCATTATAATTCTTTACCTATTAATCTAGTTGCTTTATTTCTTGTAAAACTATGCCTTTATTATTTTTGACAACCAAACTATTATCATTTGGAAGAAAAATGTTTCGTTGTCTGCATGTCTGCAAAGCCAGTTACTCCTTCAAATAAATCATGCAACAATTTGGCTCTGAAATTTAGCATGGAAGCTACTAACCAACATAATTTTATTTTTTTTTAATGATTTAATTAATATTTCTGTTTAAAAAAATCTATCAACTTAAGATCATTGGATATCTGGTTAAAATTAAAGAATCCTATATGATGAAAATATCAATTAGCCAATGTCTAACTGGAAACTCATAGGCAGGCAGTTTATTAATTCCGCAATGCAATGTATCACATCTTTTTATTCCTTGCTATCCTCTGCTTCATTTGGGTTTTAAATTTGCTTCTTTCTCTCCTTCTGCTAGCCTAATGATGAAGAAAGAAATTCACAAGAAGACATACATGCGAGATGGACGTGAAGAAACATTTATCCAAGAAGAGTCTCGTGTGGAACAACAGAATGAAACACCAGAAGAATTGCGTGAAAGCATGCAGCAAATTATTGACCAGTTTATGCAAACTCCAAGTGAATTCGATCAACGACAGTGTCTGGAGGACGATGTCTAGCCTCCAGTACTGTCGTGTTCTAGCAATTTACTCCATCCTTAATAAACATCTTCTCCCCTCCCCTCCTCTCTCTCTTATATCAATGAAGACATCTCTGGATCTCCTCCCTGTCTCTTCTATCTATCTATCTCTGCTGCTTTGACTGCAAATGTTTCTTTGCAGACTTCCAACATGCTTTGTGCATCATTCCAAGATAAGTGCAAATCCTCTTTCTCTCTCTCCCTCTCTCCCTTCCCCTTTTTTTTTTTTTACTTTATTCTTATTTTCATTTTAACAATTGTTTGTTTTGTTTGATATCATCTGAAATCCTTCTTTCTAAACCCTACAAATCTGTCTCATTCTAGTTATTTTTGCATTTTTTTTTTTTTTTACGCTAATTGTTCCTGCTCTCGCAGAAACATATATTAGAATAATACTGCTTTTTTGTTTTGTCTCTAAATAATTTGAAATTTTGAAGAATTGTGTAAGTTTGCTAATCATTTTGTTTTTCTCTATCTGAAAACTCTTGACAATATTTATTTATAACTGAATTCTTTCTTGCCTTAGTTTACCTAAGTGTATTGGGATTTCCTTAAAAGGAACTTGAATCTCAAAGACCCCACCCAACTAATCTTCTCACTCACTTGGAAGGAAAACTCTGAATATTTAAACCTAATGTCCATTGATAATTAAAATATCAACTAAAGTTGCTTCTATATTGACTACCTTCTAAGATGTCTAAGATATGCTTGGAATTAAAGAGACTTTCTGTCCATCACTGAAGGACCTTAACAGTCCTTACTAGTAAAATAAGTGACTGTTACTTACTTCAAATGACCTGAACTAGTGTGGGTTTTTTTTTTACTTTTTAAATTCCTAAACAGCTGGTTTAATCCATTATAAATCCAAAATAATTTTGTTTTTAATGTAATTTTCGAATTGAGATATTTCAGGGTTTTTTTTATGAAAAAACAACAAAACCTCTTACAGTTCTCTTCATATTTGCAATAAATAATATGATGTTTGATGAGGAATTATAGGTGTAAATTATATAAATTTTGTAAAACCTTAAAACTGATAACTTTTCTACTTGAAACAATAGCAGCCTATTTTAAACCCTGCTGCAATGTGACCTTATCTGTGACCTTACCCTCATTCCAAGATTTTCCTTGTTCTTTGACTAGAAAATAATAATACAAACCCTAATTAAATCTGAAAGTGTTTCATGTAAACCTGATGTACAACAAAAACTACTGATACAATGACAATATTTCCAAAGAGGTTTTAAACAACAAAAACAACAGACAAATGAATTGACAGAACTGTTTCAAAGCCATAGTACTGTAAAAGTATGTGAAAGTCAAGAAAGTGGCCATAAGGAGCTGAAGACAGATTCAGCGAGAAGCCCCTTAGCTGTGTAGAACGTCTTCAAGTTTCCTTATTGGAACATTCTCTTGCAGCATTATATATATTAATGTTGTTTAAGTAAAATAGTAATTAATATGCTGCACACTTCTCTAGTTTCTCCATCACTGGCTTTTCAACATTTTCTGATATCGGCCATTATCCAAAACAACATGGCTTGCTCTTCTACTCAGGCCGATCTCTTTGATAATGTAGATATCAAAGAGAAATATTTCAAGATATATGGATACAAAAATAATAATAATAATAACAATAATAATAATAAATACCTTTACAGTTAGTTGCTCTATTTCCATGGATGTATGTATGTATGTATGTGTGTATGTCTGCAAATGTATGTATAACAGTTCTGAATTCTGAACAACAAAACAACTACAACAGCAAGCGCAACAGTATATCCACGCTCTGTATGCTAACTAAACTATGCTATCTTGAGTCAATATTTTGGTGCACTCTAACATTATTTAGTGTTTTGCTTAAAAGCTGCTTAACAGTTTTCTATTCAATATTATATCTGTTTCACTTCAGTACCAAACTATTTAAAGAAATAATAATATATATATCTAGAGAAACAGAATACTTAATTTATCAATAATTCCTAAAGGCAATCAAACTTTAAAATAAGGATCTAATTTGCTACAATACCAGCTACGTCTTTTTTCTGCTAAGCTATTTTCTCTGCCCACTTCTTATTTGTTTACTTCAGACCTGCCTGAATGTCACTTATGCTTATTGTAATAATCTCAAGCTATCTTTATCGACATATTCCTCTTTCTCTGTCTCCCGTCTCCTCCTTTCTCTCTCTCTCTCTGGGACTGCAAACTTTCTAATGCACTCTGGGAATAAAGGCTCTGTATTTTCTCACTCTTAATTACTAGGTTTGTAATGTTTGTGGAGATGTGAACTTTTTCTTGTCAAAAAGAAATATTAATAATAATGATAAAAAAAAAAATTAATAAAAATAAAAACAGCTTCCATAAGTCTCACCGTGTTGTTTGTCTTTTGTATTTAATTAGTAGGATTGTTGCAATATTGGCCTACATCTGTGAATTGTGGAAATGGTAAGTATGTGAGACTACTATGGAATAGTACTGATTCAAATGAAGGACTCTAGTAGCTAGCATTAGTGTTTCTTTTATGGCCCAATACCCAAGGCACACCTGATGGTGAGGACCTGAACTGAGTACTGTGAGCTAACGAAGATTTTGTTGTGGCGTGAGTTTCCAAGTGACCTGATCTTAATACTGTGAACTAATAAAACATTTGTCAATTACACATGCACTCTCACACACACATACATATATATAGAAAGATATATATATATATATATATACACACACACCCCATGATATACTAAACAGTTCCATATTTCAAAATTTTCAAAATAATGCCTTTTAGTTGCTCATAAAACAAGATTTTTGTCGTTAGAATTATTCACTGTTGGCGCATATGCACTGATGAACATCACTGAGTGACCATAGAATAGAGACCTGGACATAGACATAAGTCTATCTTATAAACCAGATGGTAGCTCAATAAGATATGGGACTAATGTTGACCTAACTGCAAAACCCACTCCAGACTCCCTCCTCAAACTATCATCTCTTCCATGCCAAAAATAGTTCAGCCACCACTTATTTCGGCAAAATGACTCTCACCAGGAAAATTGATCTCAGATAAGGCAACACTATCCATTCTTTTGGCAAATATCTCATTATCAACCAAGGTTCTTACATCCCAACAGCCAACAAGAAAATAGGATATATGCTTTTTGGCAATCACTTGATCACCTGGGCCCAGCTGCCTTTCCTTGGAATCCCTGCCAAGCCAAACCTGCGAGTTCAAGCCTTGCAAGCTCTTTTTGCTATTTACATTACTTTAAGCATAAATGTCATAAATTACCCCCAAAAGAATGTATTACCCAAAGAATACATAAATATATACAAGAATACACAATACATACGAGACCATGTGAACATCATTATGTACAGGAATATACAATATCTTCAAGAATGTATTACTCAAAAGATATTGGGTAATTTTAAGATAGGTCAACACATTTAAGTAGACCATCTATATTAACTATATTAACAAGTAACACCTGTGCATGGATAAGATCTAAGATAACTGTAATAAAAGGAAGATGTGGCTTGTACATCACCACACTGCCTTACTGGTCAATACATAAAACCACCAAAGACAAAGTAAGTACTAAGATCATTGTGTATTACAAATGGTTGCAGATAAAAGACCGACCAGGATTTTATTTGGAGTTACCTTTTCCTAGACAAGCTGCCTTCACCACAGCTAAAGAGCATAAATCTATCCATCACTCCCAGTTGTCTTAAAGTGCGCTCGTTCACCATCTCAAGTATTTCTATCTCCCTGCACACTATTGCTTGATAGCTGTTGGCCTTAGGCTAAGTTCATCTGTCCTTTTGACACATCAATGCAATGAGAATCAGCATAAAGTTGCACCCTGTTGTTTTCCACAAAGAGGGTGAGGAAGGACAATGCATGGAGTTAATGACTGGAAGGTGCAGGTGGATTTGAAGAAAGTGCTCTATTCCCAAGCCATATTGCAATAACAAAGCAATGCATGATCTGGCTTAACATAAAAAGTTCTGATTGTTGAGTTGACGGTGTCTTGGGAAGTCAGTATGGAGTGGGCACATGAAAGAAAGAGTTTAAAATATATAGAACTAAGGAAGTTGTGTGAGGCACAAGGATGGCAGTGTACAGTGTTTCCTGGAGATGTGTGATGTGGGTTTGTAGCTTGATCCATTGAACTTCAGATGAACAGTAGAGCTGTGATTGGTGCCTGATGAAATGAACAAGCTGTAACACGAAACTTTATGGTTCAAAGTTTAAAGTGTTGGGCTGTTGGTATATCTTCAATTTGTCGCCACTTTTTGCCACTAATACAAAATGATTAACAGATCAGTGACACACAAAAAAAAAAGTGTTGCCAACTATGGCAGTAAATCTTATGTTATTTCAACGATGTTTATATCTATTTCATATATGCACTGAGCAGTGTACCTAACCCTTTTTCTAAATCTTCCGGTAATGACACAAATTATTATAAAATTAATATTTTAAAAGTTTTGTACGTTTTTTGTGGATATGTTGTCAAAAAGATACCTAGACTGTTGGTGAAATAAATATAAATGTACCCATAATGGAGAAGGATACAGTGTGATCTTTCATTTTAAGCACATGAAGTAGCTGACAACAAAGTGAAAGAAATTGATTGAATGATAATCAGTAATATGCGGGAATAAAATGAAAGTGAAATATAACTGATTTGTCCGTATCGGTAAAATCCAAATGATTTATTTGTATTATTTTTTTTGTTAAAATCCAGAAAGTAAAAAAAAAATGATTATATAGGATAGTAATGTGTAATGCTTATTTGTAAATTTATTTCATATTACTGATTATCATTTGCTTTCAATCACTTTCTTTCACTCTGTAGTCAAGTACATTTCACTTTCATTTTATTTCCAAGTATTTCCAATTACCATTTACTTTCAATCAACTTCTTTCACTTTGTCGCCAGACATTTTATGTGCTTAAAATGAAACATAACAGGATATAGTGTTAGACCTAAAAGAAAGATCATTGAGGCAGAGGAATAATTGAATGACTTCACTTTCATGTTTTTCAAAAACTGTCTTCATACCATACTGTTGTAAGCTGAGAAATTATTTGATATTCTACAGTGTAAGCAGCTCAACTTGAAGTATACCCAGGATAAAATAACTGATTTTATTCAATACATCGAAAATCATTGTAACAATGAACCTTATGAAAATATTGTCCAAGAAACAATGGCAGACGTTGGATGACTAGCTGACTAAATAAACAATAAAGTAGTGTATTTTGAAACAGTTCACGACATTTTACTATCACTAAGGAACGATTTGCTCACATTGAGGAATTTTTATATTTTGAATTACTTGATGTGAAGAAGTTTGAAGTGTTTGTCCATACATTCCTTGTACAACATATAAACGCTTTGCAGCGTAAATACCCTAATATGTTTGATTACAATTCCTTGGTAAATGAGCTCAAGTATATGTACTATGACAATGACTTTAAAAAGTGAAAGTTAAGTAATGCCATTTTAGAGTTACTTCATAAAGTGGGTTTCTTGTGTGCTATGTCTGAAACTGTTAGACTAATTCAACTTCTCATGAGCATCCCTGTAAATTTGGTTGCAAACAAAAGAAGATTCTCAACCTTGGACACAATTTGATCATTCTTAAGATGCACAATGGGTCAAGAACGGTTGTCTTCACTGGCTCACATTTCCATCAAGAAACATATACTCGTTGATTTGGAATAACAAAAAGAATTACATGACAACATATTAACAGAATTTGCTATAAAACCAAGATACTTGAAATTTATGTTTAAATGAAGTAAGTGTTTATTTCTTAGAAAAATGTATGCACTTTTACTTTTTAATGTACTAGTGCAGTACCCATTCCGTGTAAATACATTGCAGATTTTACTATAGGAAAGCCTTTCAAATGATTTTACTATAGAAATGCATTGAAAATTAAGGAAGAAAGAAATTGTTTGTCTTTTCTATTAGACCCCACCACACTAAATAAGTATAGCTATTACAGCTCACTGTATTTTCGTTTGTTAAATAAATCCAAATAAACAATAGGTTGTGTAAGTTAGCCAACACCTTAAAAATATCTAAATCAGCCGTTAAAAATCATTTGCATAAATTGTCTTCTGTTAAAGTTAAATATAAGATGGCAGGTTAAAAAAATACATCAAATGAGTTATCAATCCCCTAAGCTTCAGGGTGACCACTATATTTTCAAAAATTCTACTGATAAAGGGGAATAATCGAGACAGTTTTCGAACAATGACGATTTGTCGAGTAATCATGGTCTACAAATGCACACAAAGATTTCTTCAATTGTAGTTAGTTGGTTAAATTCTAGTTAGTTGGTTAAATTCTTCTATTGAATATGGTACCCTAAATTGTAAAAATTGTACAAAGCCCGAGTAACATTCATGAGCTAGAGGCTAGATTCGCCACTGATATATATATATATATATATAGACATATCTTTTCACATATATATACATAGACACATTATCATCCTCGTTTTACGTCCGTTTTCCATGCTGGCATGGATTGGATGGGGGATTTTGGCCCGAGTCAATTCCTGATTCATGTCACCACTCTCCTAGACAGGTCGGCGGCCCACATCTTGCTCATATGTTTCATTTGGCTTGGTTTCTATGACTGGATGCCCTTCCTATCAGCAACCACTATATATATATATGCACCTGTATATACGTGTATGTATATATATGCACATATATACACGTGTGTATATATATGTGTATATATATATATATATATATATATATATTTTCTGCTATGCGTCTTGAAAATTATCCGCATTTGTAGAAAGGCAAAAAAGCTGAGATTCGAACCTGGAAGATCACC
>JAOPJM010001604.1:3661199-3671682 GCA_027124095.1 Muusoctopus leioderma | reverse complement strand
TGCACCCAGTACACTCTGTAAAGTGGTTGGTGATAGGAAGGGCATCCAGCCGTAGAAACCAAGCCAAACGAAATATACATACGAGGCGTGGTCCCCCGATCTGTCTAGGAGAGTGGTGACTCCATTCACAATCAGCGCGGGCCGAAATCACCTGTCCAACCCATGCCAACATGGGAAACGGACGTATGATGATGATGATATATATATAAATACCGTTGTCATTGTTGTTTTTAAGTTCGTTTCCATGCTAGCATGAGTTGGACGGAGATTTTTTTGAGGCGGCATTTTACAGTCTGATGCTCTTCCTGTCACCAACCATACTGATTTTTTGCATGGGAATCCTCTACACACACACACACACACTAAACATATTGGAATGACTGGGATTTTAAGTTTCGCCTAACAGCATATTTCTGAATAAGGTGCTAGGCGAAACTTAATGTCCCAGTCAATCTAGTATGTTTATATATATATATATATTTATTTTTAATAAATTTCTAAAAGTATTGAGTCCTTCCATCATCATCATCGTCATTTTACGCCCATGTTTCCATGCTAGCTTGGGTTGAACGGAGATTTTTGGAGGCATCATTTTACGGTTGAATGCCCTTCCTATCACCAACCATACTGATTAAGGATGGGAATTATATCATATTTACCAAACGGCCAGGCATTTTGTTTTATGGAGATGTAAACAAATGTCACCAGCTGATCGATAAACGGTGTCAGGCGATGACAAGTACACACACGCATACATATATATATATATATATATACACACACACACGACAGGCTTCTATATAGTTTCTGTCTACCAATTCCACTCACAAGGCATTGATCAGTCCGAGGCTATATAGTAGGAGACACTTGCCCAAGGTGCCATGCAGTGGGTGAGAACCCGGGACCACGTGGTTACGAAGTGAACTTCTTAACCACACAGCCATGCCTGCGCCTATCAATATATATATATATATATATATATATATATTACATGGGTACATTCATCATCATTTTACGTCTGCTTTACCATACCGGCATGGGGCCTGAATCAATCCTTATTTGGAGTTACTGCCTTCCTAGATGGATCAGGGACCACGTCTCGCTCATACATTCCATTTTTGGCATGGTTTCTACAGCTGGATGCCTTTCCTATCACCAACAACTTTACAGATTGTACTGAGTGAATTTTATCATGGCACCAACACTACGGAGTTGTCTTTTATCTGGCAAGACTAAAGAGTCCTTTCTATGCTACATTGTCTCTGTTTGTTCATTCACCAGTACCAGAGGATTGTCTCATCCTGGGCAGATAGAAAAGAGAGTGATGAAAGAGGACCAGAATGAAAGGATGATAGAGGAGAGAGTAAAGGAAGAGAGAGAGTGATAGACAGCTACATGATGATTGTTGGTAAGGAGATTCAATAGAAACAGTATGAGCAGCATGATGAAAGAAGAGAGAGTGATAGGAAGGAGACAGGGTGATATAAGAAAGACTACTGGGAGAGAGCAAATGCTGGGGAAGAGAGTGATGGATAGCAATGAAAGTGGGTGATGGTAAGAGTGTGGGAGTGATGGATATCAGTAATGAGTGATAAGGGAAGAGGTAATGGGAGAAAGAGTGATGGCTAGAAATAAAGTGGTAATGATAAGGGAGGATTCAATACGGACAGATCCAATGCGATACCATCCATCGTAACACTGGTGGTGTGATGGGAGAGAGATAGTGATTGTAGGGAGGCACATTGATAGGAGAGGGGGCGAGCGACAGATGAAATAGTAACAAAGAGAGGGAGAGAGCAGTATATGGAGACATAATATAAACATAATTGTTGGGTGTGACCTAAATGTAGATATTATACATCCTAATCTCCATCACCACCACCATCATCAGATGGTGGTGGTGATGGAGATTTGGATGTATAAAATGTTTGCATGGGTTGAGCAGGTCCTCTCCAGCACAGCACTTTGCCACAAGTCATGGCCCTTTGTCAAGTTCAGCCTCTTGAGATCAGTCTTCATCACATCATCCATGTCTTCCTTGACCTACCTCTTTCAGTGGTTCTATCCACTTAGAGAGCTTGGAACTTCTTTATACAACTGGCATCCTCCATATGCATCTCATGATCATATTAGTGTAGTCTTCTCTCTTGCACACTACATCTGATTCTTCGTATATCCAGTTTTTCTCTCAGTTCATTTGTTCTCCATCACTCATGCACACTAACATTACACATCCAACAGAGCTTGTTCGCTTCATTTCTTTCCAGCCTTTGCAAATTCTCTGCATTCAAGGCCCACATCTCACTAGCATGCAATATCACTTCATACACAGGCACCATGCTCTTCACTCTGAGAGAGAGCCCTTTGATGTTCGCAAAGGTAATAGCTCCCTGAAGTTTTTCCACCTCATTCTTACTCTGGTAACTATGCTTTTGGAACACCCACCTCCACTGCTAATTACGTCACCCAGGTAACAAAAACTATCAGCTACTTCTAGTGAGCCTTCTGAGCATTTGAAGGAATTTATCTCACATGTACTCTTACTGATAACTACTCTTGTAAATCTGCCACATATGAAGCCTATCTGTGATCCCACTCCACCTTTTGTTTACAATGAGTGAACTGTATGGAATTCCTATGTACTCCTTTTCTGCATATCAAACGTGGCCACTTTCTTGATCGCAGTAGGGTCCTGAAGTTGGAACCTCCTCTCTAAATCTTTGATTAATTCAGCTATGAAAACTAGATCATTGGCATACAGAAGTTCCTACAGAGGGCTGAGAACTGAGCCCTGATGTACACCAATCTGCAAAGTAAATTCCTTGCTGAATGTGTTGTTAATTCTCACATTGCTGACAGCACCTCTGTACATGGCTATCAGTTTTTTTTTTACCTACTACCAGACTACAGAACGTGGAACACTGTCAAATGCCTTCTCCAGGTTGACAAAAGCTAGATAGAGAGGCTTATTCTGAGCTAAGTATTTTTGCAGTTATCTCACTAGGAAGGTGGCATCGGTGGTACTCCCTCTTAGCATAAACCCAAACTACATCTCATTTAGGCTAATTCTCTTCCTAATCAGTTGTGGTATAACTCTTTCAGTAACTTTTATAACCTGATCTATAGATTTCATGTGTCTGTAGTTGCCTCTCTTTAGAGTGTCTCCTTTACTCTTGTAGCAGTTGATGGTGATACTGCTATGCCAGTCAGTGGGTAGTCAATCATATATATACCAGCATTACATGGGTACATTAGTTGGTATATGTACTATCATCAACAGTGTAGATTGTTGGTTTGAAGAATATCTAAGCTGTAAATAGTTTATGGTTATAGAAGTTCAGTGCTTTATTTAGTAAAGTATTTGTTGAGAGATTCAGACAGATTAATCATCAGATTTTCAGATATTCAGTTTTCATGTCTAAACTTCTTAAGTGCGCCATCTTAATCCTTTCAATACAAACTCACCGGAGACCATCTATATGAAAGTGTTTATATCTAAATTAATAAAATTGTGTGTGTGTGTTCAGACCCCCTCCCCCATAAAAAAAAAATGAAATAAGAGGATGTGGGAGAGGAAAGCCAGCTAAAATATGAGAGAGCGACAACATATCAAATAACCAACAGACAAGAGAAGAAAACAATGTCATTTTGTTTGTCTGTTTAGGTTATGTCATGGTTGCAATGTCCTTTTGATGATATATTAAACAAATTTAAAGTAAATATTGGGGAAAAAAACAAAACAGTGTTGATCCATTGCTGACCGGTAGGAAGAATATAGTTTAAACTTAGTTTAAATTAAAATCTTGAGTGAAATTTTGTTTTTACATGAATGACAATGTGAGACTTCAGTAGCCAAACATTTCTATTTTGTTATATACCAATAAATGAATAAAAAAGTTTTAGTTTGTGTGTTAAATGCCAACCCCCAAATTCTTAATTATTTTGAATATTAATAGGGGCAGGTATGGCTGTAGGGTTAAGAAGTGTGTCTCGTAACCACATGGTTTCAGGTTCTATCCCACTGCATGGCACCTTGGGCAAGTGTCTTCTACTATAGCCTTGGGTGGATCAATGCCTTGTGAGTGAAATTAGTAGATGGAAACTGAACTAAAGCCCATCGTATACATTTGTGTGTGTGTGTGTGTGTGCATGTTTGTCTCCATGAAGTCTTCACTGTCGATTCCATTTGAGCTGCCGGAGCACTTTGTTTGTGTTCTGCGTAAAAAAGTGCCCAGGCTTTTAGTGACTTGACAGGTGAATGATCAGTAGAAAAAAACTACTTTATTTATAAGTAAAGGGTTGGTGACAGGAAGTGCATCCAGCTGTAGAATACTACTCCAATAAAATCTCATCCAATCCATACCAGCATGGAAAAGCAGATGTAAAAACGATGACAATGATGATGATTTAACTGAGATACATAGGCAGTCAATTCTTTAAATGTTAAAATATCTGAGATGAGTTGTTAATAAGATTATAATTTTTCACATTATTAACATCATCTTTAGGGATAAACAATTTTTCAGTATTTACATCAACACTACGATCAAAACATATTGAAAAAAATTGTTCATCACTAAAGATGAGGTTAACAGTTCAAAAAATTATAATCTTATCAGTCTTTTCTTATTAGAAATATGGAGACGAAAAGGTTAAGTTAATTTTTCCTAAGCTTATATCATTCTTCAAAAGACATTATTTCTTTTACAGGAGGATTTCCCTGGTTTAGTTCCTATGGTCAACAAATATTTAGACTACATTGAATGTGATGTTGACACCCGGTGCACTGTATTACAGTATTTGAAATTAATATCCAAAAGAGCTTCTGGTAAATTTTTAATTTTTTTAAATTTTTCTTTAAATGTTATGTTTTATATATAACATATTGATTACTTAGAATATTTGAATGGTTTTCTGACAGTTTTTATCTACTTCTTCTAGAACTCTTATTTCATGAATTTAAATCTTACTGGGGAAGTTGGTTCAATTGACCCCAGCATCTGAATGGTACTTATTTCCTCATTTTTAATATATTAGCACAACAATGCTACAAATTTGTAGGAGATGAGCATAATCCATCGATCAATCCAGTATATGACTGGTAATTATTTTATCGACCTTGTAGGGGGAAAAAATGCAAAGTCAACTCTGAAGAAATTTGAACTCAGAATGTAAAAGATGTAACTAAATTTTGCATGTCATTTTCTTCCACCTAGGGTTGATAAAATAAATACCAGTCAAGTAATGGGAACAATTTAATCAACTACACTCTCTCCAAAATTTGGGATATTCTTGCAATGTCAGAAATTATTATGATCATTATTATAGTGTTGATGGTGGAATGAGAGAAACAGTGGAGTGTTGGATTAAAAGGCTTACTGTGTTTATTTCCATCTCTCTACTTTCTGTGATCAAATCCTGGTTGATATAAAAGTACCACTGATATACAGATTTTGAATAAATCAGTTATACCGTGCCTTAAAATTTGTGGTCTTGTGCCAATGTTAGAAATCATTTAGTTGGTAGCAGAACACCAGGCAAAATGATTTCCAGTATTTAGTTATGTTCCTTTACAACATTCTCAGTTCAAATTCTGCTAGTGTTAACTTTGTCTTTTTATCCTTCTGGGGTCGATTTAAAAAAGTATCAGTCAATTAAATTATACAAACCCCCGTATTGGACCATCTCCCTCCTACAAAATGTGTTGCCTCTCGTGCCTATGTTAGAAATTATTATGAGGGCTGGTGGATTGCTAGTACCAGTATTGCTAGTACCAGTATTGCTAGTACCAGTATTGCTAGTACCAGTATTGCTAGTACCAGTATTTAGTTCAGTGTCAAATCTTGCCATTGTCAACTCAAGGATCTAGAGTTGATAAAATAAGAACTAATCATGTACTGGGTTCAGTCAGCCTAAATCAAATTTATAAACTTCTGCCTATATTACAACATAGTCGGTAGAGTGTCGGACAGAGTACCTTACGGTATTCTTTCTGTCTCACTGCGCTCTGGAGTTCAAATCCCGCCGAGGTCAACTTTGCCTTTCATCCTTCCGGGGTCGATAAAAATAAAGTACCAGTTAAGTACTAGGGGATTGTTGGCCTTGTGCCTAAATTAGAAACGATTACTATTATTATTATGTTGGAGTGGCAGAGAAATTAGTCGAAAGAAAATGACATGCAAAATTTAGTTACATCTTTTACATTCTGAGTTCAAATTTCTTCAGAGTTGACTTTGCATTTTTTCCCCCTACAAGGTCGATAAAATAATTACCAGTCATATACTGGATTGATCGATGGATTATGCTCATCTCCTACAAATTTGTAGCATTGTTGTGCTAATATATTAAAAATGAGGAAATAAGTACCATTCAGATGCTGGGGTCAATTGAACCAACTTCCCCATTCCTCCAAAGTTTGAGGCTTTATACTTTAAAATTATAAATCAATATTATAATTGTCGTTGTTTTTGTAATTTGACATATCTGTTTAAAGACTCAATAATTAGTTGATTAAAGACTCAAGATTAGTTTACATTTATGTTGTAAAAGGCAGTTTATCATAATAGCTGGGAAACAGTGTCAGCTGGGCTGATGTAGGGAAGTAACACTTTTTCTGCACAGGTAGTGGTTGTTTCTGCCTTCCTCTATTACTGAGGTTTATATATATAATCAGGGAATTTTTAATTTAAATGATCAGTGGTTAGCCAGAAGTCTTTTCAGAACTTGTGCAAGATTGCATTCACCATTATTTTGGTTATGAATTGGTCACATTTGGAAAATTGTGTCTTTGCTATACAAACATGCAACACACCACACTATATATATTCTCTACCACCTCCCATAGGATAAGATGTAACACTGATATTTGTCTCATCAAAAGAAATCTTATATTGGTTCATCTTACTTGTTTCTCTTATTGTGTCTTGAATTTCTTTGTTTTACATCTATTTTTCCATGTTAGTATGGACTTTATTTTTACACTTGACTGCTCTTCCTACTGCTAAACACTCAACCGTGAAGCCTGGAGTAGAATCTGTTGTTGTGAGCCAAACAAGCTGGAAAAAGAGTTATGTTCTTTGCCCAAAGGCAAAACACATTGGCTACAATATAGTCAAGCTCAAACTCACTTATGACCAAGGAATCGGTATTCCGACACTTGAGCTCTCAATATACTGTGATGTCGTTATTTTTTTAAATCATGTAGAGCTTGTTTAAGTTTTGTGTTCAGTATTTGTTTATTGTTGTGAAAAAGTGGCCAAACTTGCTTAATGTAAGAGACACATATGATAAACTTTAGATTGTGAAGATGTGAGCAAAATTTGCACTCTTGTTTTTACTGTTTCATATACATTTTGTTACAAAAATATTATATACATATTAAGAAATACATGTATGCAATAATATTTATTCATATATGTAGTTTTTTAAACTGCTAATTTACATTGGTTTCAGTAATCACAAAGTACACCTATATTAAGAAATACATCATCATCATCATAGCTTTTTACGTCCGTTTTTCCATGCTAGCATGGGTTGGACGGAGAGAGAGTTATTGAGGCAGAATTTTTGATGGTCGGATGCTCTTCCTGTCACCAACACTGATCACCAAACGGCTGGATGTCTGTTTATGAGGGAACATAATAAACGCTCACCGTCGGTGTCAGTGATAAAGAGAAAGAGAGAGAGAGACAGTTACGAACGATGTAAACAAACAGATACAAACACACACACACATACATATATATATATGTATATAGATATATATTTGTGTCTGTGTATATATATATATAGATATATATTTGTGTCTGTGTGTATATATATATATATATATATATATGTGTGTTTGTGTGTGTGTGTATTTGTGTTTATGATAATGTGTGTATATATATATATATATATATATATACATATAGTTGTGAACAAAATATAATATAAGGAGAAACGATGATATTAAATAGAAAAAAACAATATATTTTCAGCGAAATGGTCGACATGTTAAACTGGATAGGTAGGTAGTAACTCTAGGGAGAGAGAACAGAACAGAACAGAACAGAACAGGTCTTCAGAGAAGAAGCCCTCCGTTATGCAAGTGTTTCGGCCCTTAACTCCTTACATTCTAAGGGAGCCGGGCCACATCTAGGCCATGACTCCTGGATACCCCCCACCCCACCCCCCTCTGCTCTGCTGTCACATTTTGTGCCACTGTTGGGTTAAAACCTGACCAGCACCTTCCTGGGTGGTCAGCTTCCCCCCCCCCCCAGAGCCAAGTCACCTTAGATGGTGTAACCACTTTACTATGAGACAACAGTTGAACGTAGTGGGGGGGGGGGGTAAGTTATGCCTCTTCTGAAATTCACTTAAGTTCGTCCTTCACAAGATCCAGATATGGAAACTTTTTTTTGGCTGCTACTGTCATTGTCTTTAGGGCTCTGGGGTCCTCTCTCCCTCCTCTTCTTCCTGGAAATTGAGGGCTGTTTCATGAGACCATGGGCAGATTATTTCCTATGACCCCCCCCCCCCTCCTCGCTCCCATCTCTGTGCCGAGGACTTTGGCTTGGAAGCCAGATTCTCTCAAGTTGTTGGCTGAGCTGGAATACTTCTCAGTCTTGTAAATGTGTGGGGGGGGGCTTCCCCCTCCTCCATTCTGCTGTCACATGGCACCACGCTCAGTCCAATGAGAACCCCTAACCCATTGTCTTTGATGAAAGTGAGGAGGAGTGTCTCGACTACAATATCCAGGTCTCGTACCACTCTTGTTGATGATTCCTGGGTGGGGTTTTTTTCTTCCCATTTCTGGAAGAAGGTCTGCTGTGCACTCTCAGCAATCCATCCATGCCATCCAGTAGACCTCCACCTCCATGATCCGATTGTTTCAGGGGCCGCCACCACCACCAGCCGTGTAGAACATTGGGGGAGCTTCTGGTGGCATAGTCTTTCCTCTCGCAGTACAAATCATTTGTACCACCCCTGCTCCTAAGCACTTGGTTGTGGCCTCCATGTGTACCTCCCTCGGGCTAGCGCCACTTTGCATGAGCGCAGGACATGTTCCACTGTTTGTTTTGCCTTGGCAGAGCAGCCACGCAGGGTTATCTGATTTCCCCCCATTTCACCAGGTTTGTATTCGAGGGCAGGAGGTCATATACAGATCCTCAGAGGGGAGGGGGAGCCATATGCCATATGTCATTCCAGCTGAGACTTCTTAGGAGTGTACTTTCCAATGTCGTCCCCCCCCCGTTGGCCCTGCTGGATCTGCCTTTTGGATTATTTTGGCATCCTCTTCCCCCGCCTCACTCCATCGAGCCAAGTCCCGGCACAAACACCCTCCTCTCATCACATCGGACTTGTTCCCGATGGCCTCATGCAGCACCCCACGTGGTGGTGTCTGATAGTGGACTCCAGCACCTTGCCCCTGCACGGTGATGGCTCCCGTCAATTCGCTGGGGATTGTCATTGACGACGATGATATCCTGGAAGTGAGGATGTCTGACAGCTGCTGAGACATCATGTCGTCGTGGCCACCAGATGGCTCCACCTTGACCACGGAGAAACTCCGGGCTGCTGCTGCTGCTGCTGTGGTTGGTTGGTTGGTTGGTTGGTAGCTAGAGTTGGGAACATGGTGGTGGTGGTGGGTCCCTTCATTTCCTTTGTCAGATTGGAACGGACCTGCCATGTGTCCTAGTTCAAGCGGGATACCCCCCTCAACGTCTTCAGTCTCTACAGCAGGGGGGGGCTCCAGTGCCAAAACATACAGAAGAGACGACAGGGAGGGGGGGAGACCATCCTCGCCCCAGACCAAGCGTGCTGCCGTGTGAAACGGGGTTCCGATTGGTGGTTAAAATAAATGGCCACCTAAAAGCCGCCACTGTACATTGTAGTGATCCAGCCTCTGAAGGTGACGGCCAAAACCGACTGCTCTCAGGACAGCCACCAGGTAGTGATGGTCAACCCTGTCCTATAATTAGGGCCCCTCCACCGAAGCCAGATCTAGAGTTGACCGGTTCTACGATGTATCGCAAGCGGCGGAGCGCAGTGAGAATTGTTTCTTACATAGGCACCAGACCAGAAATGTGAGGGAAGGGGAGGGGAACAGTTGATTATATCAACCCCCAGTATTTGACTGGTACTGTCTTTTTATCGACCCATCAGAAGGATGAACGGCAAAGTTGACCTCAGTGGAATTTGAACTGAGAACGTAAAGAATTGGAACAAACACCGCAAGGCATTTTGTCTGACGCTCTACCGATTCTGCCAATCCACCACCCTCATTGGCAGGATACATTAGTAATAATGATAATAATAATGATGATGATGGTGATGATGATGGTGATGATGATGATGGTATTTTTCTCTTTTTTGAGTGTTTTATTTTTTCTGATTATTTCTTGTGTGTGTGTGTGAATGAATATATATATATGTATATATATATATCATCATCATCATCATCATCATCGTTTTACGTCCGTTTTCCATGCTGGCATGGGTT
>JAOPJM010001604.1:3637909-3652996 GCA_027124095.1 Muusoctopus leioderma | reverse complement strand
ACTTACCCAAGGTGCCACGCAGTGGGACTGAACCCGAAACCATGCGGTTGCGAAGCGAACTCCTTAACCACACAGCCGTCTGCGCCTTGTATAAAACAAATATATACATATACTCTTTTGTGTTTGGTATCTTTTACTCAATGATATGAGCCTATGAGGGGGCCTCTACAGGATACAAATAGCATCCACGTCTTATCAGATTACACACTACCATATGGAAAAGGAAATATTGGATACTGTGGTTCTTGGTGCACTGTACTGTGGCTGGGAAAACAATGGGATGGTTGCACACAGCTGGAATACCTTTCATCCTAAGTATGTTTGATTATAGATGACTAAAGGAGTCTCTAGTCAATTGACCTGCTAGAAATAGCAGACAAAGTTCAATAATATCACACCATAGACTTTAAAAAGGAAGGATACATTAGAGAATGTAGTCCCCAATTTACAAAGAGGTGGTCATGGCTGGAAGGCTTGGAGCATCATTCTACTCAATCAGGGCTCACCTGGGTCTAACCAACAACAGTTTTAAGCCAATGAGGTATCCTATGTCACCCTTAGCTTGATGTATTTCACCATTTACCCCTTTATTCCCATACAAAAATATACATTTAACTGCTACATATAAAAGGCCATGCTTCTGCCAAAATGCTATCTTTCACCCTTTCGTTACCATATTTCTAATGAAATTCATAGCCTATGATTTTCAATTAATTAAAAAAATACTTGAATTTGGAGGGATTTAGTAAATAAGTTGGTGTTTGTAACAAAACGTTCTTAAATAAAATTATAATGGAAGGTTTAAATTAAATAAGAAAACGAGTGGTTTTTATCAGAGAACCAAGGGTGGTTTCAGGTGGGTTGGTATCAAAAGGGTTAAGATAGAGTATTAGTGCTAGTAATTAATTATATTACTCTGAATGCTTTTTCATACTCATTGCTAAAAATTCTTTGAACAAAGAAATACTTTCATTATATTTGCGAGATATTATTTCTAATATTATCATAGCACACATTTCCATAAATAGATTTTAAATTATTTTTTAATATTGATTTCACTTGAAGATCTCTTGTAAATTTTTTTTTTTTTTTTTTTTTTTTTACAAGCAAAGGAGACCATAAGAGTTTTAGAATTTTCGACTTCTGTAACCTCTTCTTGAGAAAAACTTTGAGAGATATTTCTATTAAATATATATATATATACATACACATATCACCATTTTACATCTGTTTTCCATGCTGGCATGGGTTGGATGAGTGATTCTGGCCCACACCAATTCGAGTCTCCACTCTCCTAGTATATATATATATATATATATACACAGGGAAACTTAATTTTTAAATGAATACAATGTTGGCAAATATAAGATATTAACTTGTTTTGTCTAAATGTACAAACCAATATGTAACATAAACCCACATATATATATATATAAACCCTTGATGTGTGGGCTGTTGTTCCATCTTGTTGAAACCATACCTATCATTTATTAATGCCACGTCTGTACAATTCTGGGAAAAGGAAGTTCTGCAAAATGAACACAGTTATCAGAATTCACTGTTACTGCATGTTGACCCTCTTCGAAGAAATATGAGTTTGTCACACAGCACTATACTGTTATACATTCACAATGAAGGGGACTCTCATGAAGTTGTCATGGATTGCTGTCTGACCAATAGCAGAAGTTTTACTTATTTACACAACCGGACAGAAAGAAACACGTCATTTGTCCATATTGTAAGCATATTTCCTACAAATGTTTTCTGGATGTTCCCAATCATTATGATTTAAAATGCCTACTGCATCACTATGCTTCAATGCAGAACGATGAGGATTGTTGCTATAAAGGCCTCAATATTCTCCAGTGTCCAGATACTTCATACACCTCCTGATGGTTTATTTTTCAATGCTGAACAGGTCAACCAGAACTTCTCCACAATATTGTATTCTGACTAGGTACTTTGCATTTTAATGTGGGCTTTCAAGGAAAACAAATTTTGCTGCATTTGAGTAAACACTTATTAAAAACTTCTGGACCACAGAAGCACATCCCACTACTTCATAGCAACTGAAATGGCATGCTCAATGCCAATGAGCATGTGAAGACACCCTCCATCAGTAAAATTACCACCATTTTAAAAACTATACTATACACACATGAATACATATACATTCATGCACACACAAGCTTCTGCTTAACCAAATTTCTCTCAAAGCATTGATCAACCTGGAGATATGACATATTCGACAATTGCTGAAGGCAGTGGGATATGTTTATACTTTTTAAAAATATACATTTAATGAACAATACCATTATTGTTTATAGATTTCCAATGGCGAGAGTGAAAATGTTTCTAGTCTTGTGCTGGTTTCAGCTTCCTGGAATCATTACCTCATTCGTATTATTTCCATAAGAAAAAAGGAACATCTAACTGGTAAATAATTTACAAGCTTTACCATCAAGGCCTTTCATTAGTTCAAAAGGATGGATATGTGTAGAATCAGCAATGTCCAGTTCTTTGTGGTCCTCAGGCCAGCAGATCTATGATGAAACGCATCTCATTGTTTATTGTACGTATAGTATATTACCCAACGTTTCCATTATTATAAAAAAAAATGTTTAATGGGGGGGGGGGGATTTGTCAGCTAGGTCAAAAAAAAAAGTCTCCATCGCTCCCTCATCATCTAGTCTAGTTTGACAGAATTACCTCCATCATTTAGCCACCCCACGACTTCCTAGTTTCATAAGAAACAGCAAGGTGGTATGTATATATTTTAATGTCAGTTTTTGCTATACCTTCAGCTGAATGAAAGTCACTTGATAAATACATCACGGTTATATTTAGCAGTAAGTATTTAAAAAGTTTCCATGACATAATGTCTCAATTTTTCAAGTAACATAGAATTTAGGTATATAAGAAAACATCAATTGGTTCAATGAATTACAAGTAAAAGGATAAGGACTAGTGCTATTAATGACTGTTCAAAGTGCTGGCATCTACCATCAGATCTATGTTGGCTGAGAACAGTGTCCTCCAATTTAAGAAATGCCCTAACTTTATAGATACCTGTCCTGTTGAATGGGTAAGACTAATATTTAGTACCACTAGACAAAGTACCTTACAAGATTTGCATTTCAATTACTTAGATCTGAAGAAAAGTACCCATGATACTTTAGATATGTAGAGTCAATCCTACCTACAGCTATACAAACTGATAAATATCCTACCTACAGCTATACAAACTGATAAATATCCACCACACCCAAAACAAAAAAATTAAGGATGTGAAAAACCAAACTTTCAGCATAGTAATACATTATTTGTAGCTTTTTAGTACATAGAAATATATCATTGAGATATTGTATCGATTTTCTGAAGTAACACTTTTCTAAAGTTCAAAATGTAACAATGTGTTTGTTAGGATTTAAAACTAACAACTATGAATGTAGCACTATAACCGGTCATTAAATGCAGATTAGAAGCAATTGTTATTAATATAAAATAATTCATCAGCTTAAGTAAATTAACTGGCAGAATTGCTGAAACATACAAATGGAATATTTTAACTGATAAATTAGTGTCAACTTTCACTTGCAATGCCTTCATTTTCTGGCAAGAAAAGGACTGAAACCACAAGGAGCTTAGAAAGTGAATGAGGAAAGTCTAAAACAGAATCAACAACAATGGGGTTGAGAAAAGAATCTCACTCTTTTAGCAACACAGTTAAATATTTCTTTAACTTCAAACAAAATTCAGTATCAAACACCAACTCTAAAATGAAGCAGTCCCTGACAAAAAGAGCTAAAAAGATATTTTATCAACATCCCAAGAATTTGCATAGCAGACAGTGGTATGTCTCCTTTTCTGTCCCCACCAGATGTTAAAAAATAAGAAATTCTAGACATCAAAGGGTCTAGAATACTTGGCACCACTCCTGTGTACAGCACAATGCAATCACCACCTGTTCCTTGCAGCAAATTAAGACTAAGCAAGTATGTGAGTGCAACAGCAAGTTTACATATAGAGAATATAGGTGACTAGGTATGTTATGTATATTTAAGGTAGTAATAATTCCAATACTGAATATTAACAGAAAAGATAGAGAATAATTAGGACAAGAATAAACTTGAGGCCAAAGCAACAATACCGTATCCTTAAATTCCACAAATAGGATAAGTAAGACCCCAGTAAAAGTAACCTAGCAGGTTAGGTTATAAAGGCCAAATATTAAGATACTAATGCATAAGGAATGTGTTCCATTGGTTCCGTGATGCAAATGAATTTGCCACGAGTAACAAACTTCAAAACGTCATTGGAAACTTTCCAATGAGTAAAATATTTATGAAGAAAATTTATCACTACTGCAGAGTGTATGCCACAACAGAATGAGTATAAGTGAGTTCAAAGTAAAACGAAATAAAAAGTAGATAGAACCCTACTTGAAAAGTGTTAGTAGAGTTAGAGATTTAACGATTTTTCTTTAGTAAAGAAGACAAGCAACATAAATTGCAATGAATTCAGATGTCTTTGGGAAGAAGTACATAAAAAAGCTAGGGCATACTTATTCAGTGAGAAAAAGGAATGTATGTGCCATTATGAGATTGGACAGAAAGAACTGAATGGGCTCTCATGACCATGAAGTAATTAGAAGACAGTAATTAAAGCAATTAAAAAAGGTATGTTGCAGGACTTAGTTACCAATATTCTGAAAGCATCAAAATGTTTGTGTCCTACTAGTCACCAGTTAAGCTGATCAGATTATGCAGAACAGTGATAACTGATACAAAGTGGATGCAATTGCCATTTTAAATGACAATAAGTCAGTTTTCGTTTTAGCAAAACATTGTTGGGTCCATCAAAATCTGTTGGTCAGTGATAAAAAACAAAACCATTGTTGGGTCCATTAACTCTTAACATCCTGTTGAAAATTTTCTAAGTCCTGTAATTATGGAGTAGAAAATGCCTAAAAATAGGTTTTTTCCAGGTAATTTATTATGAAATTTATATGCAAGAAACACAGGTGCTTGATGTGTTTTCGAACATAAAATAGTTCACTAATTCATATCAATATAATGATGTGGTACCGTGTGGAACTGTGTCCTACAGGACATCAAGAGTTAAAATCTGTTGGTCAGTGAGAAGTCCAATAGATACAAAAATCTAAGATTGCAATATTAATCCCTAGATTACTTTGCTTACTGAATGAAAACAGAAACCCAGACTAAGAAAAGGAAAACAAAAAAAATTCTCATTTGGTGTTGGATAGTTTTCAAAGCTTTGTAGTTTTAATGAATGCTTTATGACTGCCGACTCCACCATGATGATATAGAACTTGGGTCGCACCTTGTCACCCTTGTGCAACATGTTAGAGTGCGGCAATATGAACTGTAATGTAAAAGACTGACAGCATCTGAATAGTAATATACCAAGATCAAACAGTTGGGTATAAAAGTGAATATAAGTCAACTGGACATAAATCAAAAGATTTGTGAAAAAAAAAAAATTTCACTAATTTATAGACGATCTAACAGTTCTTATAATTTAGACAGTAAAGCTGTTCCAGACCTATCCAACCTATATTGTAGAAGTGGAAATAAAATTTAAATTCTGTTGATATTAATTAATACCACTATTTCCAGCTAAGATCCCATTAAGCTTCAGGAAAAGCAACCAAATCCTAGCTTACAATTTTGTGTATCCATTTTCAATCAAATTCAACTTTAAGAGTCATGCTATTTAGAAACTGCTTCAATTAGGACATTGTTCTGGACTTATTCAGAGAAAGGTTTTAAACCAACCAAATAAGCGCACACTTGAAATAATATCGATAGGAAAGACCTAGAATGTAAAAATGGGCAAGAATAAAATAGTTTGATATCCTCAATTTGATTACATCCAGTAAATCTCAAATACAATTTACTATTTGAAATAAACTTATTTGTACTTGTACAACATCCATAAAAAAAAAAAGAAAAAAAAGAGATACTTGAAACATATTCAAATGTGTTTACATGTTAATATATTTGAAGCATTGGTGATCATACTCAGTTTTCTTTAGTTACTAATGCTGTTACATTCAAACTATTACAATACCACAATTTCAAATTGTTTAGAAAACACACTTAGCTCAATTATGTAATATACTTGATCTAATCAGTTAATTTAAAATTCCACTAAACTAACAAAAATGTTGAAAAATTGCAACTGGACAATCAGTTTTGATGCCAGAAGTCCATATTTAGAAAATAGAATCTCATGCCTGTCCTAATATCAAAACGATAAGGACAAATAAAATAGCAAACCAGGCTAAATCTCAGTTTGAAAATCGTATATCGCAAAGCTAAATTTATCTGCTTTTAATTTTGCGCGTTTATTTTATTTTGGTAAAATTTAAGAGATTCAAAGAAAGAAAAGTGGTTTTATTTTTTCATCAGTAACGGACACAAACAGCCAATAGAATATAGCTTTAAAATGATCAAAAAAGCTTTGCCTGAATAACCACTAAATACTAATGAAAAAATAAAAATGAAAAATAAAAATACTTTCATCAATATAGAATTAAGAAGTAAAAGTGTTTCAGTAAAACATTTTATTTTATTAAAACTGATTTTCACTTGAGATCAAAAGCTTTAAATGTTTTCATTGAGAATATCATGCAAATATAAATAATGGTTGGGAAAGAGATTTGGGTACTAATTCTACAGTAACTTGCAAGAAGCAACTCAAAAGCAGAAGCTAACAAAAACGAAATTATTTACCCATGAAAATAAAGAACCAGCTGTCAGAAGCAATATTTGAAGCTAATTTTCACTGGAAATATCCAGTTAATTTATAACTATATCCAACATAAATACTAAATGTTAAGGAGAATAAACTGACAAATAGTAAAGTATTTCACTAAATGACTAGGGGTTGAGGAGAGTATTCAAGAATTTAAAAATTCCATTAACTATTATCAAAATTTGCTATTAAAAATGTTCAAAACTATAATCTATCTTTAGAAACTATCAAATTGAGGAAGGTGAGGAAAAATAAAAAAAATAAAATCAAGTGTGAAATTCATTGCGTTCAAAACCAGTGCCTATATCTAGGTACAAATCTAAGACGTTTTGAATGTTATATCTGAATAAGGATAGACAAAAAAAAAGTCCAAAGCAAAAATCTTTAATCTAGCTGTACACTAAGAAAACTTATCAGAAAAGTGTTACATTAGTTTGAGCACTATGTATTCGCATTGATTTTATTCATATTTCAAATGCAACATGCAAATTGAGTTTATCACTTCTGCAGTGAGCAAAAAACTATAAAGATTTTATGAGAATCTTAAGAATAGTTTGTTTTAAAAGGTAAAAGATAGGATCTTTATAATACCTCTTCCCAACATTAACTGTATATATATTTAAAAATATGAACATAAGCAGCATAGAAATAAATGCTTTAATTTCTTTTTACCACATTCTTATTGGTGCAATAAAGAAAATTTCCAAAATTTGCACAAGTCAAGTTCTCACCTCAAACTAGCACGAGACACCTAGTGTAGTCTCCAATAATTGTGAAATACTTTAGGGGTTCTCGAAAAAAGTATCTAATGAAGGAGAATCACTGGTTGAATTGCCAGATTTTCTTATGAGCAAAGTTTATTTGAAAAATGAATAAGTCAACTACACAGACTTCAAAAACAATCTGAGTTATCAGATGTCTTGTCGTCACTTTTCTTAAAAGCTGTTAAGAGAAAAACACATTGAACTGAATAGTACAAAAAATTCTTTGTGCTAACTGATCAAAAGCAATTTTATTTTCTGAACACTAGCAGAGTAGAGAGAATATTGAATGTGTGCATGTATGAATGCTATTAACTTGTAATGTGTGTTCTGCAAAAAACAAAATTAAAACAAAACTGTACTTCCAAATGACTAAAAAGGTCATCCATATGGTATACAATATATACGTACTCCAATGGAAAGATGGTACTGGACATTAAATAAACTGAAGGCTAATTCAATTTTCTTCTCCAGACAGTAATTAAATAAACACTTCAGTTAAGTACTGCTAAAATTTGCAGTTGGAATTTAATCTTCAGAATTCATGGCAACATACAAAATGCATTATTTCCACGGCAACAATCTTGCCAGCGAATGCTTCAAGTACAATAAAAAAATTCACTATCATGAAGGGAAAAGGGAAAATACCCGACATCAAGTTTTGATAATGTAGCAGTTGCTACGAATGACTTAATTTATATTCCCAGCAAACATTCATGTGAAAAAAGAATTGTGATTAACTGATAGCCAAGTGGGAAAAGGGAAGAGGTGAGAACAATCTGTAGCAAGAATCAGCATAGAATAAAAGTCAAATCCACAAGTACTGCTTAACAAAAACAGCCTTAAATGTGTTTTAATTATAAGAACACTGAATTGATTTTATGTAGCCAACTCAAAATAATTAGTGCCAAGAAATATATTAAATTATTTTTAGTCTTAAGACCAAGAAAGGAACTTTCAATGAACAAGTTATTGGCAGAAAGCAGGCTGAATTTATTTAGGTACATCAGAGTTTGATCTAACTCAGTGAAATCTTTTATAAAAATGTGAACCTTACCCAACAATTTATTTTGAATTTCTTTTTCCAGCTATCACAAAATCTTGACAAACTTCGCTAGCAACTCTTCAGCAACCAATTTGGATGAAAATGCATGGGGAGTAAAAAGCATGAAGATTTTTATTCTCACACCAATAAAGTATTGGACAACAGCACATGGAGAAAGGAACATTTATTTTGTATGTAATTTAAAGAGCATATCATGCCAAAATAGTAACCTCTGAGGAAATAGCAGGCCACAAGGCTCAATGCTAGTCACACCCCACTATTGGTCATTGTTAATATATATTTTAATTACTTGGGCCACAGAACTTTTGCACATGCTTTAACACAAAACACAACACTTGGATATGTTCAATGATAGAGCTAAATTCTAGCTAGAATAGCAGTCTCTGGTTGGCCTGGATGCAGCAGACCGTTGCAGTACAAAAATATACTACAACTACTTAAACACTACAGCTGGCTAAAGACAGTAGTGTGCAGAGAGCAGCACATACAGTGAGGCACTGCTGAGGCTACTGGATCCCGTAGTGCAACAGTAGCTTAACTGGAGTGATTGATTGGAATCAACCATCTGTAGGGGAAAGGAAGAGTTCACCAAGCAGAACCTTATTAAACTTGAAATATAATAATGTAGATTTTCCCATTAAAGCTAGCAAATAGCTCAACTTATTTAATCCTTGATAGGAGTGTATGAATTTATATATGCACATGAAACACTATGCAACATTAAGAAAGTGCATATATAACACACCAACAGGCACATCTACATAGTATAAAAAAGATACCTGTTAATATTTGGCAACAGTACACTGATATTCTAACTAATGTATCTGAAAAAATGGGTAGGCTAAGAATAAATTCCTAAATATTTTAATAGTTCCTAATAAAATTTATTTGTTGATGCAAGAGAAGGCATCAAATTGAAGCCTCAGCAAAGATCGTCAGCAATATCACCATCAGATGGCTTCCACAGAACTAGAAAGTAAGACATCTTGAGCTTGGTATAGGTAATAACAGTATGTGATGATGGTTGTTAGTACATGACCAAATGAGGTTCTGAAGGCTGCAGCCAGACACATCTCAGTTATTATCTCCTCCATCACCACCTTCTTCATCTCCACACTGTGTATCAGACGTCCATAGCTAGAAAAAATATTGAAAAAGAGGCACCAATAAAAAAAATTGTTGAAATCGAAGTGGTTAATCTAACTATCTGCAGCAGCAAACAATTGAATCCTTAAGTTAAATGCAACAGAAGAAAACAATATACATGAGCTTTGTGGCCAAAACTTCTAATTCTAAGATTGTATGGCAATTCATTTATACTATGCATAAAACTCCTGAAGATTCTGACAAGCAGGGTAAAATTTATGTAAAACCAACTCCTATTTTTTAATAAGATGGAACTGAAAAGAAACGTAATTTCTTAGACTTGCCCCAATATATTTCTACAAAGAAAAACAAGATCACTTACTGTTAAATTGTCTCTCAAAAGCTGCATTATCAATGTACTATCTTTGTAAGATTCTTCATTCAATTGATCTAATTCAGCAATTGCGTCATCAAAAGCCTATTAACAGGAAAGATGAATATTAATTACAGAAAAAAAAAAAAAAAAATAAACTCTAGGAAAAACAAAAATATAGAAACATAACTCACCTGTTTTGCTAAGCAACAGGCTTTTTCTGGAGCATTAAGAATTTCATAATAAAATACAGAAAAGTTCAATGCCAATCCCAGTCGAATTGGATGTGTAGGTTGCATTTGGTTTTTAGCAATATCAAAAGCGTCTTTGTATGCACATTGTGAGTGCCCTAAAACACCTGAAAAAATGAGGAAGAAAGGATTTTAAGAAAAGGAAAAAAGGTTACCTCCCTTGAAGTGGTTGGGTGCAGTTTCTGGCAGAAGACATTAGCAAATGAGAATATATTAGAGAATAAATTACTCCAATACCATCTGCATAGAAAACATGAGTCAGTTGTATCAATGCAGAGAGCATTAAAAAGACAATTACAAATCATTCATTAAATATGTTAATATTAACGTAACTATAGTTTTTCATTTGGATGGCATCACCGAGTAAATTTATTCAAAGACATTTAGTTTTCTATGCCAACCAGTGTACATACACTTGGTGATTTCCCCATCATTACTTTGGCAAGCACAGCTAAATCTAGCTCTGCTGCAGAAGTCATAAGACTGAAACCACCCAGGTTTGTCTCTTGTACTTACCGAAATAAAAATATTTAGTAAATACTCAATGTTTACTTCGCAGCATAATTATTTCTAATTGGCTTTTTTATGCTCCCAGATTTTAAATGTCAACACTAACTTAAATGGAAATTATATTGTTAAACCACACAGAAGAGTCATCAATAAGACTTTACTGTTCTATAAAATCAGTTGACAGTTGAAACATTTACTAAAATATTGAAGTACTGAATATATATACATTTCAGAGATTATATATCCTCAAGAATAAAAAAACCATTTCAAACTTCACCTTTCCTGTCATCACCTTGGGCAACCTCTGCAAGATACCGGTAATAGTCGCCTTTCATTTTCAAATAAAATACTTTGCTCTCTGTAGTAGATGCTTTTGTTATCAAATAGTTCTCAAGAAGGTCCTTAGAAAGGTGAAAAAATAGAAAGCCCATATTCAAAACATGAATTCAACATACACACGCGCGTATATATATAAACATAAATAAAGAATTCTTTGAAAGCTGACGCATTTTTGCGTTTAAAGTATAAAAAGAAATTCCATACACCTTTCGCAGAGAAGAGCTAAATCATAGCTAACAATTTACTATTTAAAAAGTTACCTCACTTTCTTGAAACAAGCAGAGTAGTTCGAAAAATTACTATCAATATGCTGGTTTTAAGATATTTGATTATTTTATTTAACCAACAGAAAATTTCTACGACGAGTTGTAACTAGGTTTTACTCTATGAAGATAGAAACTTTTTTTTTTCCTTTATAGATATAGTAGTAATTGCAAATTCTTTTCTTTATGAAGATAGTAGTAACTACTTTTCTTTACGATAGTAATTTTTTTTTGAATCGATGATGGTAAATTATTAAAACGAAGATGCTCATTTTTATTATAAAAACGAGGATGGTAAATTTTAAAATTAAAACGAATAAAAATTCTCCACGCCGAAAGAAACTGTGTCTCAGCTGGTACGCAGCCCTATGGCTAACACCAATAAAAAGAATACTATCTCCGCTAAAGAAAAAAAAAACAAAACAATCCTCATCTGAAAAAGGTGAT
Source organism: Muusoctopus leioderma (assembly GCA_027124095.1). Lineage (NCBI taxonomy): Eukaryota > Metazoa > Mollusca > Cephalopoda > Octopoda > Octopodidae > Muusoctopus > Muusoctopus leioderma. The sequence continues at coordinate 3,641,117 of JAOPJM010001604.1, read as the reverse complement.
CCTTGTTTAAAAACGTTTTCTCAACGGTACCAGTAAACTATCATCGTTTAATAAAATAAAAAATGACTATAGTTTTTAATAAAAAAATGTTCGACGTAAAAGCTTCATTTCTAAAAGGGTGGGGGGGTATTAATTTACTACTACCTTGCAGGCGAAAGGCGGGGGTGGGGTTAATTTACCACGCATATTAGAAAAAGCTCATTACTGTCCATGTAAATAAAATTGTTACACACTACCAATGCCTAAATATTTCACGCAGTCGGGAAAATAGTGTTCAAAGTATTGTTGGGGAAATATATTTTGTAAAATATACTGTTCTTATAAAAGAAAAATATCTTCATAATTCAAGACAGTAATATTATTACAATGTAACAACTGAAACAAACAAACTAATTTAATATGTTTATGTATACAGAAAAAAGAGGCTATCACAATGACAAAACTATTAACGTTACACCGACATTGAAGATAACATTACCAAAGGAGTCATTGTATAGGATCGAATCCAAATGGCGCAAATGCAAAATATAACCAAACAATATTAAAATACCATATGTAGACATTCATAAGACGCTTAATAGTTGCTCGGCTACCTAGGTAACTTAATTGAAGATGTGATTTTAATTTAAAGAACGATTAAATGCCCCCCCACTATAACATTATCAGAATATGCCACCATAAATGATAAAAGATTAACACTGAATAGCGTTAAGTAAAAATAAAGTAAAATTCGTAGCGCAATGATTAGATACATCTAATAACAGCATCTGTGAAAAAAGAATTTATTTTTAAAAAAACGAAGGGCGGGGGATACTTATTCCTAAATGTATCTAATTTCTATAAAGACAATTTCGAAATAATTGCAGAGAAAACAAAAGGGAACGCTTGGTAATGAACTTCATTGCAACGAAGAATGGGAAATCAATAGGAAGGCCTACAACGGTCAGATGGTATCGTTCTCATCTGAACTTCGACGTCCTTTATTGTAACTTAAGCCATCACAATAACAACAACAACAACAACAACATCAACCACTGCATGTCGAAATGTGCCGTATAGCCCTCAGTTAGGTGAGGCCGTGGGAGCCTCTTCGTGGTCACTCGATCTGCTAGAAATAGTAGCCAAATGTCTTACAAAATACACCCTGTCGTCTTGAAAAAGGATACGTTGGACAATCTGGTTCCTTGGTTCCATGCTCACAGGAAAAGGGCGGGAATGTCACGGCTGAAATGCCGCTGATCATAGGTTTGTTCAATTAGAGCTGATATTGGATTAAACAACAGTAACAACAACAACAACTGCCTACGTATCAAGTGTCTGCTCAACCAGGGCTGACCTGGGGCTAAACAGCAACAACAACAACAACTGCCTACGTATCAAAGGTCTACCAGATCACAGTTCACTATGGAAAAGGTGGGATGGTCACGGCTAGAAAGCCTATGATCACAGGTCTGCTCGATCAGGGCTGACCTATGGTTAAACAACAACAATAACTACCTACGTGTCAAAGGTGTGTCCGATCAGGGCCCACCTGGGACAACACCATACATACACATACATACACATACACATGCACACACACACACACATACAGGCACACACACACACACACATACACACACACATACAGACAGACACACATATAGACACATGCACACACACACACACGGTCACACACAAACACACGCCATCATCAGATGGGCGTGAGAGAGTCTCAAAGTCAGCCTTCCCGGCCACGCCCACCCCTCCGGTATATGAATCAAATTCACTCAACCAGATGTCAGAATGTCGTAGAACATTAAATGTTTATGATGATGATTATGATTGCAGACATGGAGACATTTGTGGGTGGTAGACATAGGATGGGGGGATGAGGAGAGGAACGGGGAGGAGTAGGAGGAAGGGGAGGAGGAAGGGGGGAGACGATGATGATGGTGGTTTGAAGAAAAATGATGATGATGATGATGATGATGATGATGATGATGATGGTGATGTTGATAGTGATGATGTTGGTTATGATGATGATGATGATGATGATGACGATGACGATGACGATGATTGATGATGACGATGATGTTGATGATGATGATGGTAATGATGATGATGATGATGATGTGGATGATGATTGATGATCTGGATGATGCTGATTGCTGTTGCTGGGTTACAAAAAGAAGACGCAAAGGTATGTGTGATGGGGGAAATTTGGCATTTCAACATTTCAAAAAAAATACGACCCTTCTCATTTCTCTCTCTCTCTCACACACACACACACACACACATACATACATACATACATACATACATACATACATACATACATGCATGCATACATACATACATACATACAGACAGACATACATACATACATACATACATACACACATACATACACACACACATACATACATACATACATACATACATACAGACATACATACATACATACATACATACATAAATACATACATACATACATTCACATACACACACACACACACACACACACACACACACACACATACATACACATGAACAACACAATTGACCCAGTCTAAGATACTACAAAATCTAAGCCTCACAGTCTCCGGTGATCTCTCATGGCAATCTCACATTTGGAAATAAAAGAAAATTGCCCAAAGTATTGGGCGCACCTGTGTTTTGTATAGGGTCAGCAGCTGTTAAAAGCTGAAATATTTCCAGATTCTGAAGTCTTGACTGTGCTATATATGTGTGGTCAGTATGAGAGATCTTCAGAGATATTGAGGTGTAGCGTCTATAAAGTTTGAGAAGATTTTAATTATGAGTTATTCACCTAGACCAGCCATGGGCAACCCTTTTCGACCAGTTGGCCATATGAAATATTACTCATCATGAATGAATCAGGCCACACAATTAAAAGAAAAATTTAACAAACACTGTATTTAATTACTCTATGTGGTTTAGTCTGACTATTGTAGGGTGTGACCCCTGGATGATTTTAATACAAAGGTTATTATGTTGGTATAATCATGAAATTATGTGTGACATAGAGAAATTCAAAAGGACCACATGTGGCCTGAAGACTACAGGTTACCCATAACTTTTCTAGAACTTTCCTCCCTTGTCTGTCTTCCACATATCACCCCCTTACTGTGTGTCAACATCAATAACTACAGGTTACCCATGACTGTTCTAGAACTTTCCTCCCTTGTCTGTCTTCCACATATCA
>JAOPJM010001604.1:3598203-3611121 GCA_027124095.1 Muusoctopus leioderma | reverse complement strand
ATATCAATAAATAAAAAAGTTATAGCTGTTTTACAAAACCAGTCTAAATTCTTGATAATTTTAGAATTTAATTGAAATACATAGGGGGTGTTTTTCGGTTAGAAATATAGTAACGAAAGGGAAGTCTATATAGAACATTGACATTTTAAACATCTGAAACTAATCTTCTCAGTATTATGGTATTAGGTCATGTAAGATTTGTAATTTTTATATTTTGATATTTTAACTTGAAGCTTTTTAATTTCTCTAGTTTTCTATATGATGGTGGTGGGGTATGGTTAAAGACTCCTGAGGACAGGCTCTTGAGTTCAAACTTTGCTACAATAATTGTGCAGTGCGGACAGTGAATGAGTCATTCACCTATTGTTAAATTAGGTTTGGCTACACACGTTTCACCCCTAACCCATCAGAAACAGCTAGACAGATAACTGAAGCCATCCTCTTAGGCATGTCCCTCTCTCACTCCCACTCTCAACCTCACATCCCCAAATGGTTCATTCATAGCTGCGCTGCTGCAGTTCAGGGAAAGAACACAACCTACAATGCTTGGAGAAAATCACCTGCCCCTACCCAGCATCACAACTTTTGCAAGCTATGCAGACAATCTTTTTGATCTCTTGATCAACTTTGCAAAGCCGCCACATTTTCTGCATTGCATGCACTAGGTAAATCCCCTCAAAAACTATCCCTTTCCACTCCACTAGGCACACACACATACATACCAAGTCTGAAAGCACTTCTAGTCACTTCAAACCAACAAGGCCACTCACCCTGACAATGTCCCATTACCCTCAAACAATGTGCTCCAGAGCTAGCACCTGTCCTCATCAAACTCTTCAATCTTTACAAGAATATATCCCAATCTTTCAAAAGTGCTATAGTGTATCCCATTCCCAAGAGCAACTCCTCTAACACTGCTAACTATCGTCTTATCACACTCACTTCCAGTATTTCAAAGGTAATGGAGTCAACACATTGAATCTCTCTCCTTTCTTAATGACCACCAGTACGGCTTTCAAAAAGCCAGATGTACTAGATATGTACTCTCTTATGTTACTTACTAGTGGTCTCTTGCTCTCGAGAAATTCGAAGGCAGTGTTGTTGCGCTTGTCATAAGCACAGCATTCTTGGTGTGTGCTGATGGAGCTCACCCTGACCCATACTCTATAAACTCCGGTCTGCCCCAGTATTCAGTTTTGTTCCTCTCACTCTTCCTCCTATATTTAAACAGCCTACTTGCTATCACCTCCAACAACACCCATCCTATGCAAATGATACTCCCCCTTCACTCTTCCCTAACCTTGTTCATCCAAGTATCATCCACATGAAACCTAGACACTTCATGCCAAATCTGCACTGACTCCATGAATAGAGAACTGAAAACATCCTCGAATGGGGTCATGCCAGTCTTGTCTGTCAGTATGCACATATCAAGAAAATATTATTACACTCTCCCCCACTAACACACAGACAGCACACGGAACCCTCACAATCGCTTCAAATGCATCACTGAGTATCTCTTGGAATGCATGTCCTCAGCCTAGCAAAGACTGCATCACAAAGACTGGTCTTCCTGTTCAAAAAATACCTCAGGCCCTAATAACTATTAAGCCGAGGTGAAACCCACAATGGTGTGTGCTGCTGCTGCTACTACACACACAGACATCATACACTGCATCCAAAGAAAGACCACTCTACTGATTGACATGAAGTTGCTTGCCAACGCACCCCAACCTCTGGCCTCTGCTCCTCAGAACTGGCTGGTCTTCTGCTACTTCCACTCAGACACTTCTGGCTCCCTTGTCTCCTTTTTTGTTACCTATATTGTACCCACCCCTAGGCTCTGCACTAACCACATTCCCAGTCCTTTCTTCTCACAATGCAATTCCCTCCTGATTTTCCTGCAGCTGTCAACTAACAACTGTTCAACATCAATGTCACCGGTCTTAGATGGACTACAAAGGTCATGGGGATAGCTCCTCCTTCCAAACAAAATAAATAAAAGAAAAAAGGCTAAATGTCTATGAAGCATTGACTTCTTCTTTGGTAATAATCCTACTGGTTCAGCCATTGCTAGCTCTTACCCAGGTTTGTAAGGGGAAGAAAGGATAGTTCTCTTTATTGGTTTTGGAGAGATGAAAGGTAAAGTTGGCATTTTCATAATTTTAATTCAGGATCTTGAAGCTGAACACTGAATATCATAAAGTGTGTAGTCAGCCACATTTGTGCCAGCTTCTTTCCTCTAATAACCATTATAATTCCCAACGGAGTACAATCATTTTGCAGTGGATTGGGATATAATTGATTGAACGAACATGAGATATTACTGAGTTTTTTTTTTTTTTTTTTTTTTTTTTTTTACCCCAATGTTGAGCACTGAATCGGATAAAACATAAAGTATCTGGACTAACTCGATATCATTTACAACAAATTTAGTTCTGATTTAACCTCAGCACATGACTGGTGTTCATTTTCATAACAGCCAAGAGTGAGACACAGTCATCTGCAGAGAGATTTGAACGCAAACATGAAGCACTAAACTAAAAATATTGGTTCTCTACCATCTGCTTCATCTCCAACACCCTTGAAAAAATATTGATTTATTTCTGAAGTAATATTGATTATTTCTTAGGCACATGAAGCCTAGAATCTTCTACTGTATCATGCTCTCCCACTCCATTTGATAATAGTGTTAATAATGCTAATATAATTTCATTCATAAGATGGAAAGAATGCAAGATACTACAGAGACATTTTTTTCAAGATCTTATGTTCTGAATGAAAACTATCATTAGAATTATGAATGGTGTTGGAGAGTAACTTAATATTGTAGCCCTTGTGAGAGAACTTCAGTATTTTTCCAATGAGGAATTATATTAACTCATTGAAGGCGACCTCAAAATTAAATAGTATGCTTCCATTTTACAAATTCTGCTAAAATAGCTTACTAGATGAATGAAGAAATATCTCGGAAGGAATCTAATGAAGTAGTTATGTTATTTAAATGTTTATATTCCAAAGTATTCACTACTAGAATATGATATTCCTAAATTTGTAACTTATTGAGTTATGTGGTAATAATTTTATGGGTTTGTATTTAATGCTGCATTTTGATTGCATTAGAAATAAGTTCTGACTTGAAACTTAACCTAGTGAAATGTATATATGTAGGAATAGGGCATCTCAAGTCGATTGAAGATTGGGCTGCTGAAAACAATTAAAAACAAAGAGGAAATATAAGATTAATAGACAAAATAATTAAAGATATTATTAGAATAGTCCTTTTGTTCTCTAAAATTTATTATCTATGATTGCAAGTTCCAAATGTGAGCTTGAGGATTTCTTCTTTTTTTTTTTTTTTTTGTTACATTCACAAAAAAACTTACATAAATGACTGGTACTAATGTATATTTTGTTTTTATTTGCAAAATAATATCCTTTTGACAGCCATTTATGGAGTAGACGTGGATATGAGAGTGGGTTATTGTCCTAAAACTTCACTACAAGCATTGTATTGTGTATCTGAGTAGTACACTTAACTCTACCTTTTCTCAGACTACCTAGCTTTGGGGATTAGGTAACTGATCCTCGGGGATCGTTACCTAGGATAGACTAGCGCCCTATCCAGATGGACATTTGTCTCTCATTTCCTTAACACTGTAAAACTGAGGCTGAGCAGTAGCCCTTCAAAGTACTAACCCCTCAAGGTTCAGGAGCCAGCCCCCCCCCCGGTTTATGTATAAGACAGATCAGTTTTTTTATATATGTATAACAATTGCTTATTAACTTGTTGTATAGGAGATATTTTGACCCACCTGAAACTGCCTCTGTTTATGATAAAAACCATTTGTTTTAAAGTGTTCATAATTAAATTTAAACCTCCCATTATAATTTTATGTAAGAACTTTTTGTTAAGTTGTGTTCCAAACACCAATTTAATAACAAGAAAGTCAGTTATTTTACTAAATTCTTCCAAATTCTTATTTTCAAAATTAATTGAAAGTTGTAGGCAAGTGTATTTCATTAGAAATATGGTAACGAAAGGGTTAAGTTGAAAAATAAATTATTTATAAAATGCTAACAATTATTTCTGTATTTTAATGTGAATTTTGATTTTGATTTTTGTTAAAGCCATTGGGTTGATTTATTCTTAAAATGATTCAGTATATAGAGAAAACCAATTCAATAGATAACTGTTGTTCTTTCTCATTACTTTTACAGGATAACATATTTGTTTTTCTTTTCTTTATCTTTGTAGAAATAGATTTTAAAGCCTAAAATTATAAACCTACAAATTTCAAATTAAACTAAACCAATACTGAAATTTATTATTTTGAAAGGAATAATATCAGCATTTAACAATAATTCTGAACTCATTTTCTCTTAAATTTTAAGCTGATTTTAACAATGAGCTACTTTTGGTTTTAATATTTCTGTCTATATAAGATATGTGTATTACCATTTTGGGGAGGTGATGATGCAAACTATAAATGCATCAGTGCCAATACTCTTTGCATTTGATTTATATGGGGATTGAAACAAAAAGTATCAGCCAATTATAATTTTGTTAAAAATATTTTGCCATGATTACTATAATAAAGATTATTAACCTTTCTTTTTTAATGTTATGTTTCATATATTTTCTTTTCGCAATCATATTTATATATTCATTTGGGTAATACCAGTTATTAAAACAGACATTTCTTCTTGAAATATCGACTATAAGAATATAAATTATAATTTATATAATTGAATGACGGTTCCTTTGATGTTATTTAATTCAGTTTGGGAAGTGTTCCATGAAAACTAACAGTGCATGAGAAAATTGGTTTTGTTAAATCATTAGAGAAATTGGAGATTGTGTGTTTGTGTGAACATCAATACCTTTTAGTGTATAATCCATTATATAATATGTACATTCATGTGCATAGTTCAGTGAGGGACAAGCAATATCATATTTGTATTTTCGGCTGAGTCTTCCCCTCCCACTTCATTTCTCACTCTTCCCCTCCCACTTCATTTCTCACTCTTCTTTAATATCTCCCCTCTTTCCCTTGTACATTTTGTGAGATATGTTGTTGTGTTAAACCTAAGATTGAATCATTGATTAGATTGGTTTTTCTGTTAACATCTTGGCTAAGTCAGGCCTTCAACAACTGAAGAATAAAATTGAATTTCTTTCCTTCATTCAGCCACAAATCAATACTGTGCATTCTGCCATGCCAACATCTCTTTAGATCAGTACAGAAAATAACATTGCTTATGTCTCAGAGAATCATATTTACAAGATATTCTGTCATTGAGTGTCTGCCAGCCAATGGAAATTCAAATGATCAATATGTGGCGACAGAGAGTGAAGATGCTTGTGGAATTTTGTTTTTTAATGTAATGAATTAATTGAAAATGATTCATTATATATTAACCCTTTCATTACCATATTTCATTGGTACCCTGTCCTGGCACAAACCCGAACTGCATCTCATGTAAGATAATTCTCTTCCTAATTAGTTGTACTATAACTCTTTCTGTTACTTTCATAACCTGCTCTGTGAATTTGATGCCTGTATAGTTGCTTCTTTCTAGAGCATCTCCTTTGCCCTTGTATCAGTTGATGATATTGCTATGCCAGTCATTGGGTATGACCGCTATCTCTGATGGTCCAGCTGCTTTCATATCCTCCTTAATTGAATCTTGCTTCATCCACAGATCTGATCTGTGGCTTATAGCATATTGTCCTGTAGGAACTTCACATTTCTATCTCCCCCTCCTTCTTGTCATATTCACCACCTAGTACTTCTTTGAACCTATGTATGGCCACCAAAGGATCTTTCAGCTTCCATACCTTCCTTCTCCAGATTGACTTGTCTCTGAGTCCCTCTAACTCATATCCTGAGGTCACTAATCTATGTTGAGTGGTACATTCTTCACTGGAGAAAGACTACTAACCTCTTAGTGCTAAACAGAACTGTAAAATTAAACTAAACTGTCATTGTTGAGCATTTCAGGCAGCTTTGCTTGACCAGACCATATTGCATATACTGTCTCATGCATGCTTGGTTGTCTTGAGATTTATGACGTGATGATGGCAGCAACATCATCAAACTGATTTGCTAGCCTGTTCCATTCCCAGTTGTAGTCATTTCACTTCAAGTATGTTTCTAATTGTTCATTCTCTTGAACATTACACACTCATTTCCTCTCTCCAGGGCCTTGTGGTGTGAGGTGAAGTTACTATACTACTGACTGCAAACTCTGCTATATGTATTCTACTATGCCTTTTTTAATAAGAGGTTATTGCCTCTGTTTCCTTAACTAACAATAGCTTACATCTACTTTATTTTTCACTGAAAATGAATACAGGTGCAACATATTTTGTACTTACAGTGTGTCCAATTATCAAAATTTAAGATAAAATATCTGACTCGTGAAAGGAGGAAAATATGTGAAACTAATTAAAATAAATAAATCCATACTATATTGAGCTGATGGTAGTATAAGAATAGGCAAGGTAGCATTGTTTTCTTTGGTCTAGGTGATAGAAAAGTTAGTCACTGTTCATGCTTTGATTGTTGGCTTGTGAATGGCATTCATCCACAAAACACCAGTTGCAGCAATATATTAAACTAACCATCAAATAGGTGGATAAAATACTAAAACACTTTCTTTTTTCCATTCTCACTCACACTACAGCAACACATGGTTACATATTCATTCATATTTCTGTTAATCTGTAGGTATCACCTGGTTCTTTAAGCCTTGCTACAAGAATTCTGATATGTGTTGTCTCTTGTAGATTCTATGTATGCATTCCATTAAACATATTCCCATCAATGAGTTACACTGGATCTGCAAATCAGATTCCATTGGCCGAGTGCCAAAAATCTGTCATTTACACTGGTTTAGTAATAAGTTCAGATATTATGCTGACAATCACACCTGCCTGCTGCAGCTGAAAGCATAAATAGTTGCCTCTCTTGTCAGTAGTGTACTGATTTGTTAACTATCTTCACTACTTTTTTATATGAACCGTGTCACACCAGATAGGTATTTCCCAAAACATTGAGTGGTTGTTATAAATCATCAGTCAAGTAAATGATATAACGCAATAGTATTATGAAGGAGTGTGCCTGGTAACGTGGTAGGGGCTTGTCATTTTGACTAACTTTAAAGAAATTCGCATACACTTTAAATTTTTTATAAAGGTGGTCGGAGTGACCTCAAAGTAAACCTGACAAACTAGCAAGTGACTTACGCAGAACTCCTCAGGAGTAGTGTCAACTTTAAAATGATAGTAAGGAGGAAGTGAGATCATACAGAAATATTAGAAATATATGATTAAAATACTAAGAATTTTGTGAAAGTCGATCCATCTTTTGCAAAGAAGAAAGAATAATAAAGTGAAAGTAACATGAAAATGTTTTTAATGGCTACAATGAATGTTATTTTTTTAGTCCCATATACAATCTCAGATCAAATTATTTGCCAGCTCAAGTATTTGTAGGTGTTTTCAACATTTTTAACATGCCTTTTACCATGCTGACGTTGGTTGAGTAAGTCAGCAATGCAGTTTCTTTCCATTTGTCATTTGTGTCTCCATGTATTATCTTTTGTCATCTTTTTGTGAAAGTCAGTAGAAGTCGTTATTATAGCTACGGTATTCGTTCTGGCTCACTGCACTCTAAGTTCAAATCCCGCCAGGGTCAACTTTGCCTTTCATCCTTCCGGGGTCGATAAAATAAAGTACCAGTCGAATACTGGGGTTTGTTGGCCTTGTGCCTATGGTAGAAACAATTATTATTATTATATGAGGGTGGTGGATTGGCAGAATTATTAGTGTTGGACAAAATGTCTTGGAGTATTTGTTCTGAATTCAAATCCTGTCGAGTTCAACTTTGCATTTCAGGGGGGGGGGGGGGTAAATAAAGTACGAGTCAAGTACTAGGTCGATATAATCGATTATACCCCTCCCACAAAATTTCTGGCCTTGTGCCTATGTTAGAAACAATTATTATTATAGCTTCAGTGACCCAAATGGATGAGGTATTGGGCTCATGGTTCACTAGTTCATATCTTTCTGAAGGTGTTGCAGGTTACTTTATTCTTTTTGTATCTAATTAAGAAAATGTTGTGAAGCAGTTGTTTAAAGTATATATGTTCTTGGTGAAAGAAGTTCTTTGCTTGACCTTTATTCCAATTAGATAATGGGACGATCAACTGACTGACAATGATGTAATGTGGAAAGCTCATGCTTTGTACTAAACTTGCTATCTCTCTGAGTAAGGAATCTCAAGTGAAATCTTTAATATAAAATGGAAGTGAACTAAATTTGTATGCTTATCTACTGGGTGGCAAATTGGCAATCGTCAGAAAGAATGTCTTGCGGAATTTGTTCTGGCTCTCTGCTCTCTGCTCTCTGAGTTCAAATCCCATTGTTAAATACAGTACCAGTCCAGGGTGGTGGTTTGGTGGAATTGTTAGTGTAGGATAGGATGTTTTGCAGTATTTGTTCTGGTTCTTTGTATTCTGAGTCCAAATTCTGCCTAGATTAAAATCCTGCCAATGGCCAGGCCTAGTCACCTGACCACGGGACCACAATTGATTATGAAAGCTGCAATGGATTGTGGCCATCTGCTACTACTATCGAATGATGATTGAATCTGCTTTAACAATTTTTCACTTTTTTTCTCTTTTTTTTTTTTATTAATGAACACTGTCTACTCTTAAGTATAGTTATTCCTCTTCAAAATTAATTTCCTTTCTATTCAAATATTTTCATTAACTTATTAAACTAAAAACATGAACCTCCCTCTTTACATTTACCATCTAAAGTCAGGTTTGTTTGTGTGAGGATTTTATTACAAAATATTGTCCAATATTTTTAAATGGTTGTGGCGTCATAACTTGGATTACCATATATGGTAGTGTATAGAACAGAATTCAAACCTTTTAAACCCCCACCCTCCAAAAAATATCAGTCATCTCAAAACACCAAGTATAAAATCTGAACCTTAACATCCTGTCTCATGAAGCAAGACAGTTTACAAACTAAAGAAAATACCTGCATTGTACATTATATCACAGTATAATATACATACCATAAGTAAATCAGTAAATCCATTTCAAGTAAATGTTAAAATTATATATTTGAGGCCATGTTAGTTCCTGTAAAATGACTGACATCCAAGTGACATCAGTAGTGTTTACTCTACACCAGCCAGGCATGATTTGATGCATATTATGATAGGTACTGACAGTGTTTGCCGTTATTTGAAATAAATTGGCCTAAATTTTAATAACCAAGACTGTTGCATAGTAGTGTGCTTAAACAGCATGATTCCACTGGTCATTGGGATGGTTGTTAAAGTATTATTGGGGCAGTAAACTCTCAGCAGTAAGTACCAGACTCCAATCCATCTGTGACTGTTGGAATATCATCTTTATTGCCAAGTAGAAATCTTTATAATCTTAATAACCTTTATGTAACTGTAGTTTACAAGTGATGGTTTTTGGTTCAACGTATATTAAAACCTGCTAAAAACATGTTTATGTCTTGTGAAAAATTCCCACACATTGAACCAATTCTAACACTTGTAACCGCCGTCTGTTTTGAAATATTGCCAGGTAGTCTTGTACAACAAGTATCGCTCAAAACCTATATTTTAAATGGAAATTCTGGGGTTCGTCTTATACACCCAGTCACCTTGTACACTGACATATGCAGTAGTAAGTACCGGGTACAAAATGTCAATTTTAATAAATATTGAATATCAGCTTTATTTTGATTTTTTTTAAAAAAGAATTTATGACAAGTCTTATTTTTATTTATCATATTCTATTCACTTTGTTTTCCAGATTTTACTTTGGCAAAAATAAAGTAATGGCATTAGCCCTAGGGAAAACTCCTGAAACTGAGTACTGTGACAACTTACACAAATTGAGTGCTCAACTGAAAGGTCAAGCAGGACTATTGTTCACCAACATGACAAAAGATGAAGTCCTTAAGTGAGTATTTGTTTTCTTTGTTTATATAGTGACATAGTTTGTTTTTTTGTTTTTGTTTTTTTATACGATAGATTTATTCATATTAACTAAAAAGCGTGATAAATCTCATTAAATGTTATTTTAATGTTGTAGTATGTAGGCAAATCTGTGGGGGGGGGGGGGGTATACATGTTCATGGTAATACAGTTATTGGTCTTTGGTTGATCATTTTTGGGTGAGCAGTCCATACCCCCCCCACACACACACACACACTTCTGCTGCTGCAGAAAAAAACATGAGCAATTCCAGAGAAAAGGGCTGTGCCCATGACCTGTGAAGGCCATGGGCATATCTCTTCCTCCAGAACAAACCATTAGAAAAAAGGGGGAAATGGTCAGGTTTTGAGAGCCATTTGAAGCTATTTTACTTCATTTACATCACTAATGCACTTAAGGAAAGCATAAACATAACAGCATGATATTTACTGCATTCCTTTATAAATATGACAGAAATCAATCTCTTGATATTTGTGAAATCTTCTGGAGACATGCCGTAATTCTTGTCATCTTCTTTAACTCTTTTGATACCAAACCGCCTGAAACCACCCCTGTTTCTAGGATTAAAAAAAACACTTGTTTTAAAGTGTTCATATTCAAATTTAAACCTTCCATTATAATTTTATTTAAGAACTTTTTGTTATGTACCAAACACCAACTTATTGCAGGAGAGTTAGTTATTTTACTAAATCCCTCCAAATTCTTGATTATTTTCACAATTAATTGAAAATCATAGGCAGTGTATTTCATTAGAAATATGGTAACCAAAGGGTTAAAAGATGATTAGGTAGGATCACTCTAATAAAGATACCTTTTCTGTTCTATTCAGTTTCTGTTATGGTTTAGAAGCATGCTACATACATTGCTGTGTAATGTTTAGCTATACGGAGTGCATGTTGCCATATTTGGCTGTCCTGTTTGATCTTTTATGGTTGCTGTTATTTAGCCTCTGGTCAGGCCTATGATCAAAGACATTCCATCCAGCCATGATCGTCCCATCTTTAAAAAAAAAACCGGATGTAATTTGAGGGAGATTTGGCTATTTCCAGCAGGTCAAAAGACCAGGTAGAGGGTCCCTCGTTGGCTTGCTTCCTTTATAGTTGAAGTCTCTGGTGGTTGGTGCATTATTTGCGGCACAGTTTCAATTCCCAGTTGTGTCATTAAAGTTCTTGGCAAATGAATGAATGTTACAATTTTCTATTTCTCTCCTAAAATGCCAATGATACCTCTAAGAAATCATTATGTTTAATTTATTTTGTACTTAGATTGCTTGCATTTTATCGAACACTAACCTCAAATACTTGTAATTGATTAAATGTATTGTACCAATTTATCTTTGTCGGAATGTATATTTCAAAGAAAGATTTTCATTATCATCAATTTAGCATGTTTTTTTTTTTCTTTCATCATGGGTTGGATAGAGTTGCTCAACATTATCATAACCCTATTATACATCTGAATTTGGTGGTTTATTTTTAGGTGTGTGCTGATAGGTTTGTTTTTGTTTGAATTAATTCTCTGGTGTGTGAAATAGATTTTTAGACAGTTAAAATCAGGGCTGTGGAGTGGGTACACAAAACTTTTGACTCGGTATCACTGACTCCAACTCTGACTCCAGTTCAAACTCCTCTATTTGTAATTAGACTAATCATATATTTCTTACATTGAATGAAAGCACGCAACATACATGGCTAATGTGAATCATCGGGCTACTTTTTAGCACCCTAACCTGTTAAAGTTAGGGTTTGAAGGCTATAGCTATGCCATTGTGGGTTTTTTTTAATATTATTTATTAAAGAAGTTACAAGCAATTAAGTATAAGACAAAAATTACCAAATTAAAAAAAGGTGTTTTTATCAAAAGGCTATAAAAGTAAACCATAAAAATACTATAAAAGAAAATCAAGAACATTTTTGTTTACCAGTTCAAAAATCTAAAGTATACCAAAGTTAAAACTAAAATATTGAACATCTAAATGACCATTTCAAAAGAAATAAACTCAATTATATACATAACCCTTTCCTTTTTGATATTAAAGTATTGTTTGAATATAAAATTTCAGTGAATGTAACAGGAAAGATTACATTAAATGAAATAAAAAATATAATAGGCATAGGCATGGCTGTGTGGTTAAAAAGTTTGCTTCGCAACCACATGGTTTCGGGTTCAGCCCCACTGTGTGGCACCTTGTACTATAGCCTCGGGGGGCTGACCAATGCCTTGTGAGTGGTATTAGTAGACAGAGACTGTAAGAAGTCTGTCGCGTGTGTGTGTGTGTGTGCTTGTCACCGCTGAACATTTATTGATCGGCCAGTGAGTTTGTTTATGTCTCCAAATAACAAATGCCCAGACGTTCAGTAGGAGGATTTCCATACTTAATCAGTATGGTTGGTGACAGGAAGGGCATCCGAACGTAAATTGCTGCCTCAAGAAATCTCCGTCGAACTCGTGTTAGCATGGAACCATGGACGTAAAAAACGATGATGTTGATGATTATAAAAGATTGAAAAGTTTATTCCTACAAAATTTATTAAAGAAACATTGTATCTATAGAATAGGGGTTAAATCAAAAATCCAAATCCAAAATTTACTAACAACTTGTTCCTAGAAACAGAATTGCTTTTTGCAGAAACCCTTAAACCAGTGGTGGCCAACCTTTTGCATACCGCGCGCATTTTTTTTCAGCCACTAGATCAGATGCGCCAATTTTTACATGATAAAATTATTATATAATAAAATTTAAACAATATCTAATTAAGCAAATAAACTTTACTTACCATTAGTGTGATTTTTGAGTATGTTTTGATTTCGCCAGTTTTTCAATGTTTGGAGCTAAATTTGTTACGGAGAGCAGCAGACAATTCTTCAAATTCGAATCAGT
>JAOPJM010001604.1:3566999-3578562 GCA_027124095.1 Muusoctopus leioderma | reverse complement strand
CTTACTCCTTCACTCCTCCCACTATCATACAATCTCAGCTTCTTTCTTCATCTCACCCATACCCATTCTCTTCCCCTCCTTGCCTACCCTCTTATACATAATTTATCTTCTATTCACACTCTCAGGTCATGTTTGCCCTCAATGCACGAAGACTATGTAGAGTAGAGAGGACTTCTTAGCCTGCAAAAGGCAAGGCACCCTCCCTAGTGCTGGTGGCATGATAAAATGCACCCAGTGCACTCTGTAAAGTGTTTGGCGATCAACCGAAGACAACCTAGGGTGGAGAGGGCGCTTTAGTCATGTCTTTGACATGACAACCACCCTAGTGTTGTGCCATGATAAAATGCACCCTGTAAAACAGTTGGTAATAGGAAGGGCATCCAGCCATAGAAACCAAGCCAAATGAAACATACGAGGGAGGCGTGGTACCGAGAGTGGTGACTCTGATTGGAAACATCGGGGTCCAAAATCACCCGTCCAACCCATGCCAGCATGGAAAACAGATGTAAAATGATGATGATGATTGTGTGTGTGTGTAACTATATATATCATCATCATCATCATCATCATTTTGCATCTGTTTTCCATGCTGGCATGGGTTGGACGGGTGATTTCAGCCCACAACGATTCCAATTGGAGTCACCACTCTCCTAGATGGGTCGGAGGACCACGCCTCACTTGTACGTTGCATTTGGCTTGGTTTTTATGGCTGGCTGGATGCCCTTCCTATCACCAACCACTTTACAGAGTGTACTGGGTGCATTTTATCGTGGCACCAATACTAGAGAAGTTGTCATGTCCAAGACGTGAATATAGAGCCCTCTTGACCCTGTGTTGTCTCCGAATGATCACCAGACACTTTACAGAGTGCACTGGGTGCATTTATCGTGTCACCAGCACTAGAAAGGGTACCTTGTCTCTAGCAGGCTAAAGATCCCTCTGCTCTACATAGTCTCCGTTCTGTGAGGGCAAACGTGACTTGAGAGTGTGAATAGGGGATAGGTTATGTATGGGAGGGTGAGAGTAGGGGGAGGCTGAGAATTTGAAGAGAGAGAAAGGAAAGGAGCAAGAGTATGGGTGTGGAGAGGGCAAGAGGGAAGGATATAAATAACTTGCATAGTGTCACCTCTCTGGCACTGCTACTGCACATGCATGCACGTACATTGCATTACCTGTTAACATGAACCTGTGACTACTGAAGCACAGCATAGAAATTACTTGGCGCAGTCTAAAGGTAAGCACAGGTGACCAGGTAAACACACGCGACCAGGTAAACACGGGTGACCAGGTAAACACGGGTGACCAGGTAAACACGGGTGACCAGGTGACCAGGTAAACAGAGGTGACCAGGTAAACACGGGTGACCAGGTAAACACAGGTGACCAGGTAAACATAGGTGACCAGGTAAGCACAGGTGACCAGGTAAACACATGACCAGGTAAACACATGTGACCAGGTAAACACATGACCAGGTAAACACATGTGACCAGGTAAACACATGTGACCAGGTAAACATAGACCTCACCTGCTAATCATATCTCACTCACCACTACCATGACCACCTGTAATTACAGGTTTTATGCCTCAGATATAAACAATAATTAAATAACATTGTGGCAACAGTGACACGCAGAGCTGTATGTGTGTCAGTGTGTTTGTGTGTGTGTGTGTGTGTCAGTGTGTTTTTGTGTGTGTGTGTGTGTGTCAGTGTGTGTGTGTGTCAGTGTGTTTGTGTGTGTGTGTGTGTGTGTCAGTGTGTGTGTGTGTCAGTGTGTTTGTGTGTGTGTGTGTGTGTCAGTGTGTTTGTCTAGTATACAATTAGACATTACCGTTAGAATCAATGGAAGGTTAGTGGTGTACTGTACTGACAAGAGTTAATACAGCGAGAAGTAAACATTTAATTTGTTAGTACTGTTGTTGTTTAGCACTAGGTTAGCCATGACCAAGCAGACATGCGATCAAAGGCATTCCAGCCATGACCATCCTGTCTTTTGCCTACGTGCAGGGAACCCAAGACCACATAACCCAACATGTCCCCTTTTTTTTAAAAAGACAGAGTGGGATTTGGCTGCTATTTCTAGCAGGTTAAGCGGCCATGTAGAGGTTCCCTCATTGGTTTCTGTACCGTTGTGGTGGTGTGTGTGTGTGTGTGTGGGGGGGTTGTCTTTGTGGCTTTTTTTTCATTTCTTTTATTTTTTATTTTATTTTACTTTTTTTTTTCAATGAAGGTCCCTGCCAGCATGGGTTGGATAGGTCTGGTCTGCAATACAGCATATCACCACCCATCTGTGGGAACACAGCATCCTCACATCTCATCTGACCCTCACACTTCCATATTTTCCCCCCTGCCCTAACCCTCTGGGCTGTCTTACTGGCATTTTTTTTTTTTTCTCTGCCAAGTGCAGCCTGTTCGCTGTCCACGTCACACATCATGTGTGTGTGTGTGTGTGCACCATCTCCAAATCAACACACACACATGCACACTAAATGGAAATCACTTTAACCAACCAACCAACCAGCCAGCCACTATAACAATTAAGTATTCTATTTCAACTTGTGAGTTTGTGTGAAGCATTTGGATGGTTTCTATTGAAATGTTCACGTGATTGTGAGAGGAAGAGCTAGGCAGGGAGAGAGAGAGAGAGAGAGAGTGAAAGAGAGACAGAGAATTGGTTCTTTGCATTCATCAATACCATTCTTATTGATTGTTCCTGTGTTAATGGTCAGGCAGCATCCAATAGGTTTCGTTCCACAGAGCTCGGACAAATGGAAAAACATAACTTTGTTTCTCTTTTTATATCGTAGACACAGGCATGGCTGTGTGGTCAAGAAGTTCGCTTTGCAACCACGTGGTTTCGGGTTCAGTCCCACTGCGTGGCACCTTGGGCAAGTGTCTTCTACTATAGCCTCGGGCCGGCCATTACCTTGTGAGTGGAATTGGTAGACAGATACTCTAAGAAGCCTGTCGTATGTGTGTGTGTGTGTGTATATATATATATATATATATATATAAAATATGTGTGTGTGCTTGTCACTGCTGAACATTTATCGATTGGCTGGTGAGTTTGTTTATATCTCCAAATAACAAATGCCTGGCTGTTTGGTAGTTCAGTGGTAGGATTTCCATACTTAATCAGTATGGTTGGTGGCAGGAAGGGCATCCGACCGTAAAATGCTGCTTCAAGTAATCTCCATCCAAACCATGCTAGCATGGAACCACGGACGTAAAAACAATATATATATATATATATAAATCTAAATCATCATTATCACCACCACCACCGTCATCTATATTCCTTCTTGGTTGAAGTATAGTGGTTTGGTGATTCTACTAAGATCTGCAATAAACTTGTTACCTATATCATATCTGATTGGAGTCCTGGACAGTTATCTGTATTTTTGTTTTATTTTAGCCTTTATTGATATAAGGGTACTAGTTAGAGGAATGGGGATCACAGAGAATTTGAGTTTTGCCTGGGGATTTGATGTGTTTCAAGAAAAAGACAATAAGCAAAATAAAAATTATTTTGACATATCCATTAGCAGTATATTTATCAATATGACCCTTGCTCTCTACCACGTTTTAGCTGTGGAGCCACCTCCCTCCCACCTGCTAGGATTATGCTAGTTAATGGCCTTGAGGAAAGGATTGTAACCACTAGACTCCTGGAATTTTAATGTTTAACTAATTACATTTTTGGTGTTCTGATATGTTTTCTGTTACTTTTTTTACTAGTCTGTGTCATTGGACTGCAGCCACACTGGGGCACCGCCTTCTAGAGTTTGATCAATCATATTGATTGTGGTACTTATTCTAGTCATCACTATGTTTTTTGTTTTTTTTAGTCCAATGTAAATATAAACAGATGTGCACCCATATACATATAGTCATGTTGTAGACATTACAACCTTTCTAGTGTTGGTGCCACGATAAAATGCACCCAGTACACTCTGTAAAGTGGTTGGCATTAGGAAAAGCATTCAGCTATAGAAACTAAGTGAAATGAAATGTACAAGCGAGATGTGGTCCCCTGACCTATCTAGGAGAGTGGTGACTCCTAATAAGAACTTAGATCAAAATCGCCCGTCCAATGCATGCCAGCATGGAAAGCAGGCGTAAAATGATGATATGTTTTATATATTATATATATTGTGTGTGTATGGAGGCAGCATAGCCGAATGGTTAAGAAGTTCTCTTCGCAATCACGAGATCCCGGTTTCGATCACACAGTGGCATCTTCGGCAAGTGTTTTTACCATAGCCTCAGGTCAACCTAAGCCTTGTGAGTGAATCTGTGTAGAAGCCCGTCATTTGGATTGTACCTGCAATTCAAAGGTCCAGCCCTTTCACGCTGTCACGCTGATTCTGTCCGAGGATTACATTGTGGATACACATGTGTGGAATACTCAGCCGCTTACACACTAATTCAATGAGTAGGCCGCTCCATTGATTGAACAGTTGGAACACTCATCGTTGAAACTGAGGGAGATCCATTATATATATTTATATATATATATAATAGTTTTAGTATTGCTTATTGAGTTCAAAGCAGGCCACTTATTACAAAGAGAACTCTATGTAGTTCATCAGAGTAATTTGTATACTTCAGTAAATTGTTGACTTCAATGGTTGGAAGATTTTCAAGCAGTCAACTGAGTGAAATGAGTGTGCACCTGTTGCAGTCAACAATTTACAATATATTATAGATTTTGTATATATATTATAAGGCGGCAAATTGGCAGAATCGTTACAGCATTAGATAGACTGCTTTGTGGCATTTGTTCCAGCTCTCTGTGCTATGAGTTGAAATCCTGCTGAGGTCAGCTTAGCCTTTCATCCTGTTGGGGTCGATAAAGTGCCAGACCAATACTGGGTTGATCTCTCTCTCTCTCTCTCTGACAAATCAGCTGTGGTCAGACCTGAAGAGGGATGGGCTCAACCAGATTTTAAAATGCTTGAGAAACGGTGTTGGCCACGACGGAGCCCCTACTCCACCAGGAGTTAAGGGCCCAATGAAGGAATATATAATTATATAATATATATTATGTATTATACTATATATTGTGATATGCATTGTGACATAATTACTCCACTAGACTTTGTTTTCTTCTTAGAGTCCAAATATATATATATATATATATATATATTACTAAAATATGTACTCTTTTTTTATTCTCAATTCTTTTGTATGCTAGATAAAAGTCTAGGGCTTGATTACCAATTACAAGGTTAATTTAACATGAGTTCCTTCAACTTGGCTCTCCACGATCATACATACATTGCTTCTCTCATGTCTAAAGTCACCAGCTTCAAGTTCCCTCCTATCCCTCTATTTCAGTGCTACTTTTCTTCCTGACTATCGCCAACAGCTTGTTACTTTACCACCCATAATCTAATTGGACATATGGGGAACAGTTTTTTACTACTACTTCTATTGCTTCACTTCCTTCCATGAAAATTGCCTGTATTTACACTTAATTTTAAATGGCAATTGTTTTATTCAATTGTTAGGCTGATTGGCTGACCTGTAGACTAGCTTGTGCCACTCTGTTGTTGTCATTGACATTTTTCTACTTCAGTCCTTCTCATGCTTGATAGGAACAGAAAATGCTGTAACAAGTAGCTGTTATCTGAAGATGGAAGCTACAACACACTTATAGCTTTACTTTAACCAGTAATCCATTCACAATGTAAATAAAATCTTTAGAATGATACAGTGACTTAAATTCATTGCAAAAGCTTTCCATAGTATTAATTTAGAAATGGATTTATGGGCTTCCCTAACTACAGTAGCTTCTTACACACGTTCTATGTGAGGGGATAAACCATTTTAATAGAATTCTCTGCCAGTATTATTTATTACTCAGTAAAGCACACAAAGAAACTGTTTTTCTAGGGGAGGAGGGCAATACCTGTTTCTTTTTTCTTTTTTCTTTTTTTCTTCTTCTGTGGTAACCCTGCAATTAATTTCACACAAATATAACTATAATTAGTTTTTTCATCTAGTTCCATTGAAATAATGTGGAAATTAAATGGTAGCTAAGAGTTGTCTTTTTTTTAATGACTTGTATTGCTATGACGTAAGACTAATGTGCTTTTTAGATGTGGGGAATTCTCTTTGCTTCTGTAAAAGGGGAAGATTTCTTTTGTTTGATAGCGATAGCATTAAAATTGTCTGTGGTGTTATCACTGCCATTGAAATACAGATGTTAGTCATTCATAGTTCACACCCATTTACATTAGTCAACCATCATAGGAATCTTGCCAGTTGATTTTTAACCAACTAACATCATATAAACCATCATCACCACATACCAATCTATTATAACACTAGTGCGGAATTTCTTTCCGTTCATCTAGTTTAAATCCTGTACTGTGTGTGTACTAATGAACCATTTGAATGTAGCTATTGCTCTAGTACATTCCAATTTACTTGTGTGTACTGAGCATGGAAGTGTGTGTGTGTGAAATTTGCACAGTTTGGTTGGATGGTTTTTTTGTTTTTTTTAAAGATCAAAATTTGTGGGTTGGGAGAACATTCATTGATATTTCCGCTTCCTTTCTTTGTGGTCACTGGAAGTGTTGTTTTTCTATAGTGTTTGAATAACATTTATTGACAAATTATGACAATTTCCCAAGTCTGATTCATAAAGCAGACTATTGTTTCTATTTTAGTTAACTATTTACAGTTTTAAAACTTCATTAGTATGTCTTCAATGTATATGTGTGTGGGAGGGGGGAGAAAGAGAGATGATACTATGCTTATCAGGTCCTTTAAAAAATTGGAATTCCATTTGTTATTGAGTAACCCCAATCAGGACTTATTTAAGTAAACTTATGGAATTAGGTCCAGAAATGTTTGTATTTGAGAAGAGATACAACTGAATTAATATCGCTACTTGACATTCAAAGATTGGTACTTCTTAAGATACTTTGTTCTCTTAGCACTAGTTTTAGTAGTAATTATAATTGTTATGTATATATGCAGGCTTTAATGAACTGGTAATATTTTACGTACAGATTTATTACAAGATAGCTGATAGATGCATGCTGAGATTTAAGCCAAAAACAACAATCATTAGTGTAAATAAAACCTAGATCTCCAGTGTAAAAAGATTAGCAGTTCTCCACTCATTTTCCACCCCCACAGGGTAAATAACAAGTGTTCAGTAAGACGATTACTCCCACCTTACCATTAATTTTATCAGCTATTTTGCTTGATAAGTTATGAACTATCTCTGAAATAACAGCTGCATTTTAACCCCCCCCCCTCTAAATATTACCAAAGAGCAAGTTACAGCAAATAATGACACCACAGTTAATACTAGATATAGTGGATGCTGGTCCTTTAGATTTATCTGGTATTTATCAAGGTTACAGTTTTAATTTATTTTTAAAAGTATAGGTAAAATTGAGAAGAATTTATGAAACTTAGTTTATTCAGCTTATACATATATATATATATATTCATACATACAGCAATCCATACAGCTTTAGATTTTTCCTGAAGCCAAATTGAATATATTTAGTGAGGTTGTCTTATGACAAGAGTGATAATCCTAAAATAATAGTATGTATAACCCTATAGGTTGCATAGTTGCTCTTAATAATCTCCAATTATGTTTTAAATTTTTGCCAAATACATTTTTTCTATTTAAGAGGAAAATAGCACAATTATTTCAGACTTATGTTGAGTTAGTTGATTTCTCTTTGTTATAATGTCATTGAGTTGAATCTGTGTATTAACCCTTTCATTACCATATTTCTAATGAAATACACTGTTTATAATTTTCAATTAATTTTGAAAGTAATCAAGAATTGCAGGTATTTAGTAAAATAACAAACTTTCTCATTATTAAATTGGTATTTTGGGACATAACTTAATAAAAAGTTCTTAAATAAAATCATGATTGAATGTTTAAATTTAAATATGAACACTTTAAAACAAATTACTTTTTTATCACAGAACCAGGGTAGTTAGTTTCAAGCGGTTTGGTACAAAAGGGTTAAACTGAAAACAATAAAACACAAAACTGAGCAAATGGTTCAAATCTCACTAACTTTTATATTGATATTTCAATATCCTTAGATCAGTAAATTATGAAAAGCTGCTATGATTTTAATATAAATGATATTAGATGCTTATATATATATATATATATAAGCATCAATTTGAAACCAAAAACAAACTCAGAAAGCTGTCTGATATAATGCTAACTTATTGGAAGTTCTACATCGACTTTAATGCAGTTAGACTCTTCTCCCTATCTACTAATTGAAATATCAATTTTTTTTTAAATGATGCAGATTGGATCAGTGCCAGCATGTATACAATGTTACATGTTTACAGCTATTTTAAAGAATTTGTATAAGATCATATTCTTCTATTAACATAAATATATACTTGAATAGAGAAGTGGTATGGTTTGAAAATTACATTTAAATATTGGTGTCACTATTTATGTCCACTTCATTGTTCTGATTAACATTGTTGTGTCACCTACAAGATATTGATTGACACTACATTTTACTCATTTCCAAGATTTGGGAGCTGGCTCTATCTTGTGACAATAGTTAACAATATGAAAGCCAATATTCTTATTTTCACTTTCATTAGACATTGATTTTCAAAGTGACATAACCGAAATGTTTCGAGTACACTGGACACTTTTCCCTCCTGTATACTTTAGTCCAACCTAATTGTACCTAACAACTATTATGAAATGCAATCCAGAAATCTTATTCCTATCTACTACAAATCTTTATTCATCTCTGCTGTCCAGGCTACATTTCATATTCCAGCTTTGCTCTGAAAAGTAATGTCTGCATGTATATAGAACCCACTCTCACCTGAATATAAGCAACATAAGTTTTCAGTTACTCTGAATCAAAGTCTCCCTTTCCTATTCCTCTAAATGCAACTACTACTGACTGAACTCCTCAACCTCCACCAATTGTTTCACTTGGCTACCCTGTCATCCTGCATTGAAAACATTGATTTCATCTTGTCTCTCTCTCTGAAATCACCCACCATCCTCTGTGGCTTAAATACCTCTTGGCCCTTTGGTATTCTGAACTTTCTATACTGTGCCAGCTAGTATCCTCACCTACCGGTATCCCAGACTGACACATCAACACTTGAAATACCCTTGACTTCTTTTTCACCCCAAACCCAGCTTTTACCCTGCAATCACTATGTCTGCACCCATTAGATTTTCTCACCACTGTCTAATTAAAGCAAAACCCCACATCTTCCTACTGTACAATACTCTGCATCACTCTGAACCCTCTGGTTGGAGCTCTGCTAGTTCTGTGCTTACTATCCCTGGCTGAAAATGTGATTTAGCACCAGGTAGCTAAGCAGGTGACTAAAATCATCCTTCAAAACGAGTATCAGAAAATCAATGGATGATTTCAAATACCGCACAGTCAGCAAGCTTTCTTTCCTCCCAAATTGTTAAGGGGCATTCTTGTATCTTGACAAGACGGTCTCCGTCAACTTTGTGTGGAGGCCTCCTACTCATTACTTCTCTAGAAAAAAGCTCTGTAAGTACCATCCATACTTGTAAAGCCACCGCATTTGCTGCCTATTTTGCATCCAATTCTACACTGCACAGCCTCCTTTGTCTTACTACTGTGTACACATAGTCACCAGGGGTAAACATTTCTCCAATCTGAGCCAACAAAGGAACTGCTACATGGTTGAGGAAACTACTAGAAATAGCAGTCAAATCTCCCTCAAATCAAACTCCACTGTCTTAACCATTACCATATTACCATATTTCTGCCTGTGATTTTCAATTAATTTTGAAAATAATCGAGAATTTAGAAGGATTTAGTAAAATATCTTTCTCATTAAGTTGGTGTTTGGAACATAACTTAAAAAGTTCTTAGATAAAATTATAATGGAATGTTTAAATTTGAATATCAACACTTTAAAACAAAGGTTTTTTTTTTAATCATAGAACCAGGGACAGTTTCAGGCAGATTGGTATCAAAAGGGTTAAACAAGGAAGGTCACATTAGATATTGTAGTCTTAAATACTCGTAAAAAAGACAGAATGATCACCTTTTATCATAGGTTGAAATAGGGATAAACAACAACAACTCCAAGGCACCAGCTCTGATTGTGTTCCTTCCATCACCCTCAATCAATGTTCCCCAGAACTAACTCCTATCCTCTCCAAACTCTTCAATCTTTCTCTCTACAGGAATCTACCCCAATGTTTGGAAACATGCTACAGTGAAGAAAGACAACTTCTATGATCTTGCCAGCTACTACTGGTCTAACACTTTCTCTTCTAACATCTTAAAAGTGATAGATGGTAATAAATAACCCACATTCTTCATCTTTAGTCTCTGTCCTCATTGACTACTGATAGGACTTCTAGAGAGCCAGATTTACCAGAATTGTTGTGTCACACTAGTAGTCTTTTGCACTTGAGAACTTTGGCAAAAGCAATGCCATTGTACTTGACATCAGCAAAGCCTTCAGCTGTGTCCGACATGAGAGCATCCGCTGTAAGTTATGCATCTATGGGCTTGACGGGTTTCTCAACTCTTAGATCAAAACTTTTCTGTTAGACTTCTCCATTGCAGCATTTGCTGATGTAACTCTCTTCAACCTATGCTCTGTCGACTCTGGTTTACCTCAATGTTTGGTTGTCTTCCACACCCTTCCTTCTGTATATTAACAACCTATTTATTATCACTTCTAACTGCAAACTCTTATATAGGTAATACATGAACAACAAAACCTTCAAAGTCACTACAAATGCTCAGCCTTGCAATCTCTAATTTCTTGTGGTAACCTCAATTATAACACAACTAAAACTGCATCAAAGACTAGTCTTCCTTTTGAGGACCAGGAAATACTTCAGTGCCGATCTGTTGCTGTCTCTACAAAGTTCAAGTAAGACCCACACACATACACATACACACACACACCACATTAAAAAAGGATGGTGGCGGTCGTTCAATTGATTGCATGACTGTGGAGTCGGTACACAAAACCTTTGGCGCCGACTCATCAAACACGTAAAGCAACATACATACTTATAAACACTTTTATATGCGCATACTCCTTTACTCTTTTCAGTCATTTGACTGCGGCCATGCTGGGGCACCATATAAATATATATATATCATCATCATTTTACGTCCATTTTTCCATGCTTGCATGGGTTGGACGGGTCTTCTCCAATACAGCGTTTCACCACGTCTCTCGATCCTTTGTCAACTCCTTCCTGAGATCTGCTTCTACCACCTCTGCCCATATCTTCATTGGTCTACCTGGATCACTTGGCACTTCTCCACCCATCTGTCATCACCCATGCACATTACATGTCCATACCAACACAATCTTCTCTCTTGCATACTACATAAATTCTCTTATACCCAGTTTTTCCTCTCAACAATATATATCTGTGTATATAGATATATGGTTGTACATGCATATGCACACTGAATCACACAAACATAGGCATGCAACGGCATGTATAATTGTATATAAATATACTTCACCGTGTATATACATAAAAAAATATAAACACAAATAGAAAAG
>JAOPJM010001604.1:3544917-3566899 GCA_027124095.1 Muusoctopus leioderma | reverse complement strand
AACGCAAGTGATAGGGAAGCTGCCACGACGACGAGAGAGGAACTAAGGTACAGTGAATTATCCTTGATACTACAAGCCCCAAACAACTAAGCATGAACATGCGTCGGTAGCTTATTCAAAAATATATCACCTGACAGTGTTATATTCAGGAATATGAGATTTAGCGACGACTATCGGGGATCGAATCGATCGAAACATTGTGTAAATATAAATATAAAAGGTGAAGTTAATAGTCCGAAAAACTTTCATTAACAGTCGGCAACCTTCTTGAAGTCAGTAGAGTTGACATAAAGCGGTGAATTACACTTTAGAACCTGTTCAATGATGTCATGAAGTGTAAACATTAGATCAATGAATCCTCTTCCTCAGCGGAAACCAAGCTGTTCCTGTATCTGTTTGTTGTTAATGGCCACTTTCATCCTTTTGAAGAGGACCCTGGAAAAATCTTCTTAGGGGTTGAGAGGAGGGTTATACCTCTCTAGTTGTTACAGTTACAAAGTTACCACACTTTTGGAAGTTTGAAGCCAAGACACATGCTTTAGGCCTTTGGAAGATAGCCTTCAACCATATCTTCTGGAAATTATCAGTTAATATCAAGGTAATTGGGTTGACCTTTAGCTGTTCGGCCTGCAACACATCAGTCTCTGGTGTACTTATCTGTCTGTCTGTCTTCTCTCCTATCCACTGAATTGGTTAGTGTCTGTTGGAAATTGTGTACAGACGTTCAGTGGCTTGATGGTGTCGAAAAAGAGGAAACGACGGAGCTAGTCTGAAGTCGAAAAGTTGACTAACTGCTGGAAAAGCGTGTGTTAGTCAGAAGGCGAAAAGGTGACTAACTGCTTGGCTTGATGGCATCGAAAAGAGAAACGACGTGAGTTAGTTAGAAGCGAGAAAGTAACTAACTGGTGAGTTAGTGGAAACATTTACTTTTATACGGTACCCGAAGATTCAACTTAGGAGCTAAAAGTAGGTTATGTAAACACACCGTGAACTCTAATTAACCGCAAGGGGGAACAATATGACAGGTTGATGAATGAGAATTGAGTGCACTCCGCTTGAACTATGGTCAGTGAACACGATGAGCCTGTGCTCGAATCCTGACCATGCACTCGCTACATATGCATCACATGTCTGTATCTGTACAGTCTTATTCCTTGTACACTATGGCCAATTCCTCAGTTGCCTAGATTATCTCTCAGCTCATTTGTGCTCCACCATTCATGCATGCTGGCATTACACATCCAGCAGAGCATGCTCACTTCATTTCTCTCCAGACATTGCACATCCTCCACATTCAATGAAGTCCTTCTCTGTCAGCCTACCTGAGATCCCAATGCACCTTTTAGGCACTCATAGTTTGTATTGAGTACACAGTATAGAGTTCCTAGTTACTCCCTTTCTGCATGTCGAGCATGACCCCTTTGCTAAGCTGACCTTTAGGCTACTCAATTCTAAACCCTGCTTCCACATCTTGTTGGTAAATTATTCAATTTGTATTTCTAGCTGTAATCATTCCATTGTTGAATAAGCTGTCCTAATATTTAGGATTTAAATCATGTGGTCCCTATTTAAAAAAAAGTATGGTGTTTGTTAAGGGAGATTTGGCTGCTACATTGAGCAGATTGAACAACTGCATGAAAGTTCCCATACTGATAACTTTTTTCCTTATAATTGCTTTTATTGTTTTAAAACTTTTCCTTTTGGCTTTATCTAAAATCCTTTATAATCATCTCTAATTTAAAGTATGATTCTTTTATTCAATGTGTAACCTAAAATTTCTTTTAGCACCTCCAGTTATGCATTGGGAGATCTCTTGGAAAATACTGATGTTCACTACCTCAATGCTTTGCTCTCTTAGTAGCACCCCTGCTGCAAAGGCCAATATCGTTGCAACCTACTTTGCCTCAACTCCACTCACAAAACAAACAAAACATTCTGTTGGGAAAAGAATAAGAGAAGTAAATAAATCTTATTATTTGACTTTTATTACCAAACAATCATCAGCCGAATTTTATTCATAAGACAGTGAAATGAAAAAGAGTAATAATATATACAAAACAGGATAATATATATATACACAAAAAAGTTAAAAATAGGGATATAAAGATAATGATATACTCAACAATTGGTGTTAGGAAGGGCATCGAGCTATAGAAACCAAGCCAAAAATGGAATGTACGAGCAAGTCACCATCCTCTGATCCATTGAGGAGGACAACCAAATAAGAACTGACTTGGATTGTAATAACCTGTCCAACCCATGCCAGCATGGAAAGTGGACGTAAAATGATGATGATGATGAATTTATAAGCATTACTGAGACAGTTATTGTATTGACTTATGTAGGAAGTCAAACTTCTTAGCCATCTAAGCCACAAACTTTCTGAACCTGGTATATCAATATTAGTAGTAAAACAGCTAAGTTTGAATAGCTTAATGATGTTATCATCCTGTGGCCGAGATGAAGTGCCTGCTTGCTCTACCTCAGAAAGATGTGAATTCCTATGAACTGACATTTTATTTCCGGCTTGCGTTCATGACACGGATTATGATTGTTTGGTAAATTGCCGTGAAAAGAATACAAAAAGCAAATAAGTCTTATTATTTGACTTTTAATACCAATCAATCATTAACCAAACTTTATTCATAAGACAGTGATATTCTGAAAATGAAACAATAATAACATAAACAAAACAGGATAATAATATATAAACAAACAGTTAAATATAGTTATCTAATGATATGCTCAATGATTAATGTGGATTATATTACACACTCCTAGTCAACTCTTCTGCTTCTCTCACTCAACCATTTAATTTTCTCAGTAGACATGTTTATATAATCTTCTATCTACTAATCGCACTAGTTATTTAAGTATTGAATCAAGAGTTATGCAGGTTAAAGTAGTGCCCAATAGAGATAAGTTGTTGTTGTTGTTGTTGTTGTTGTTGTTGTTGTTGTTGTTGTTGCTGTTGTTCTTCTTCTTCTTCTTCTCCTTCTTCTTCTTCTTAGATCAGCCCTGACCCAGCCCACCTATAATTAAAGATATCCCAGCTGTAACCATCCCGCCTTGTTTTCAGACAGTGAATCTCAGACCACATCATCTAATGTGTCTTTCCTTTTCCAAGACTCTAAGATATAATTTGAAGAAGATTTGGCCATTATTTCTGGCAGATTGAGCAACCAAATAGAGGTTTCCTTGTTGGCTTGAAGCTTACTAGTATTTATTGTAGTTGAAATACAGTAGAGATGATAAGATAAGAAGTCAATGCACAGAGCAGGCTTGGGCAGAAGTGGTACAGATGAGCAGAAGCCACTATAGCTGTAGTAATACGAAATACAGAGAGAAGAAATAGCATGTTTGTGCTAGTTGTGGGTTGTAGAGAGTTTGTGAACTGAAACTTAATAGTAATTATTCAGAAATGAGAGTTAAGAGTGGAAGAAGCATTTGGTATTGGATAGAGAGCTATGTAAGGGTTGCTAAATAAGTTTGTGTTAACATATTTAATGCACAGAGAAATAAATATGTGGTGAGAGAAAAAGTGATATTAGTCAGTGACTTATTATATTTTCATTTTGCAGGCAAGTAGGCAAGACAACTCCATGCATGTTTCAATATTATTTTGACCTCCTCAGCAAAGCATTGTCTACCTGTACTTGCTGAAATAGTGATGAATGAATCACAAAGTAGATATACAAGATTGTACATTTATTAGCATAGAAAAATAAAATTGCTTAGAGATTAAATAATTCTGAAATGCAATCTGCGTGAAAGACAAGGTTGAGGATAAGCTTTCTAGAATATTTGAATGTATATATTAGAAAGATAATATAAGGTGGCAAATTGACAGAGTCACTAGAGCATTGGTTAGAATGCTTTGTGATATTCGTTCTGGCTCTCTGCGCTCTGAGTTCAAATCCTGCTACAGTCAACTGTGCCATCCATCCTTTCAGGGTCAATAAATAAAGTACCAGTTCAGTACTGGGGTCAATTTTTCTATCTCTGTGTGAAAGAAATCGGCTGTGGTCAGGCCTGGAGAGGAGATGGGCACCACCAGTTTTAAATAAATGCCCAAGAAATGCCATATGCTACGGCGGTGCCCCTATGACTCCATTAGGAGGTAAGGGCTTGGAATCAGAATCAGATTAGAGAGATAATGGGTTTGAAGTATGCAGCTTCAGAAGAAATTTTATTTAGCCTGAGAATTGTAAATATTTTTCCATAATGCTGGTATTTGACAGTGTTGGTAGCTGTAGTTAAATGTTTTTATTTATACTGTGATTCCTTGAAGTCTTAGGTGTTTAGATATATGTGTAACTATTAGCTTCCTATGGCAGTTTTCTTAGACAAATGATATCCAATGAATTTCCATGGTCATTTTATCAGTCCATTGAAACAGTATGGCTAGCAACATTGGTCTTGAAGACAATCAGATGTAATTAAAAATGTCTACTAGCCATTGCTGCAGCTGAACAAATCAACAATAATTTCCCAGACTTCTTTATTGGATAGGGCAAGCAGAGTGATGTGTCTTGCCTCAGGATACAATACAATGGCAATAGTGGGATGGCAGTTGAACTTGGATCTTTAGGTCAGCATTCCTGTAACTTAGCTACACATCTATTACATTGCTAAAATTGCATCTCAAAGACTAGGCTTCCTCTTTAGGGCCAGAAAATACTTCAGCACTTGTGGTATTTATTCCGGTTATTTGCATTCTAAGTTCAAATCCTGCCATATCCTACTTTGGTGGTAGACTTAATCCGTCCCCCAGTTTAACACTACCACCTGGCCCTTGGGTGCCTTTAGCAGAGTTCACTCTGTTGCAAGCATTCAGACCAGGTCTCTGGACTGAGGATACCTTCCTCCCTCCCAGCAGTCGCAGAGGCCTTGAAAAAGCGCGATAGGCACTGCCTTCTCTCCAGACTAAACAGTAAAAATAAGTATCTAATTCTACATTTTGGATTTTATCAAAACTTCACTTTTATTCCTTTTGTATATGTTAAATAATTTACTTATAATTTATTTATTTATTTAATCATAATTTATTAATTTTTTTATAATTATTTCCAGGGTTTCAACAATGGAATTATTGGTCCAAGTTTACCAGACCTTGCAGAGATTATTCATCAAGATTTGAATGAAATAAACATTATTCTGCCCACCACATCTGCAGGAAATTTAATTGGAATCCTTATTAGCAGTGCCTGTTTAAAATGTAAAAGCCTTTACCTATCTATTGCTCTCAGTTTGTTATCAGGAGCTATAGCTACATTTTTCATTCCTTTTGCTAGAAATCTCATTAATACACTAAGTTTATTTTTTCTACAAGGGCTTGCAAAAGGTTTGGTCGATGCTTGTAAGTACCTCTTCAAATCTTTTCACTTCTTTTCATGCTAACATGGGTGGGATGATTTTCACAAATTTGGATAAATCAGATGATGTTGTTATTGTTTAACTTTGATTGCGCAAACCTACAATCAAAAGTATTCCAGCCATAACTACTCTGTTTTTCTATAATAAGGACTACATTGTCCAATATGTCCTTCTCTTTTTTAGGGTGTGATTTGAAAGAGATTTGGCTTCTATTCCTAGCAGGTCAAGCAACTACCTGGTGATTGTTTCTACATCTAACCATTCAATTGTGAAATAATAGTGGAATCAATCTATTTAGCAACCAGGCAATATGAGTACAAGCTGAGTTACTCAAGGTTACAATGGCTGCAGAAAAGTTTGAACTAATGACAATGTGATCAGTAGTGTAGCAACCGGTGTGTACCATGCAGCAAGGCTCTTATTTTCTTAAAAAAGCTTATCAAGAGTTTGGTGACTGATAGATATTTTCAGTTACTTAGGTACCATACTATGGTACCCTACAATATGTTTGATGTAGAGCAACTGATAACATAGTTTTTAAGGTGAGCTAGGAAAGACATGATGAAGGAACTGTTGTCTTAGTAGCAGACAAATATTTTACCTTTACTTATGAAAAGCAAGCTATATTATGTAAGCGTTAAAGTGAAAAGCAAAGCTGGAGTACTTTTTTGAGTACTTGTGGAGTACTGTAGTTTGGCTATTTTCTTCTCCCAACAAAATTACTCAAAACTACCAACAAAACTACTCCAAATATGAAGAATGAAATGAAATATGAAATGTAATATATCTGCTGGATAATTCTCCCTTTTTTACACAAACATCTTTGAACTTCCTATTAACATGTAAAAAATACATCTTATTCCCCTTTGAGACATAAACCTCTTATCTTCTATCTCTAACCAACCTCTGCTGGCCAGGCTGCACCCTGTATACTAACTTTGCTCTAAAAGATGGTGTCTCCACATACATAGTACGTGCAGTTAGTATCCACACCTAACCATATCCCTAACTGACACTATGACACTGCAAATACTCTCTCACCTCCAAATTTCAGCCTTTTCTCATCTATCAACATCTTTGTAGCTGCTCACTGTCTAATAAAGACAGCACACCTCACCCCCTCCTGCCACACAACATCCCCACTCTCCATACTCTCTCATACTTCAAGTAAGCTAGATGGTTGGAGCTCTGCCAGTTTTATGCTAACTGTCCTGATGGCAATTGTGTTTTATCCCCAACCCATCTGAGACAGCTAAGCAGGTAACCAATCCCATCATCCTAGGTATATTCCTTCACACCCCTCACATAACCAAAGCCATAATTACAAAGTGCACAAACAACTGTGTTGCAGTATTAGCAAAGATTACTGCATGCAATACCTAAAACAAGTCATCCACTACCATCAACTTGGAGGTTTTTACCCACCACCACATTGCCTGCAAGACTACCATCAACACATCCTGCAAGATTTATTTCTACCCAAACTGGAACAGAGCCTTCTGGTCTTTTGTCAAGAGAATCTCTACAAATTGTGTGGAATACTCCTACCACCACTCCTCAACCAAGACTATTCTGTTAGCAACACTCCCAATGAAAAGTCATCCACATATCCTGCCCACCTTGCTTCGCACTGCACACACTCAATAAAACTTTTCCCAAACTACTACTTCCCCACACCACATACACACATTATCATGTGTGAAAATTCCTCTGATTATTCTAACCCAACAAAATTACCAGTCCCAACATTGTCCCTTCTATCACCTTCAAAGAGTGCACTATAGAGCTAGCTTCTATTTTGGCCAAACTCTTCAATATTTCTCTCAGGAATCTATCCCAATTTTTGAAAACATGCTACAAAGTGTCATATCCTCAAGAAGGTCAACTTCACTGACCCTGCCAACTATTTAACCCGTCACTCTTACTTCCAATATCTGAAAGATGATGGAAATAGTCATAAGCAATCACCTCCTTCATCACATTGAGCCTCTCTCCATCCTCAGTGACCACTAGTATGTCTTTTGTAGATCCAAATCTACCAGAGACTTGCTTTCCTATGTCACTTACCAGTGGTCTCTCATCATTGAGAACATTGTCAAAAACAATATTGTTCTTTGTCATTATCTAAACCTTCGATCGCGTCTGGCAAAGCATTCAACTATATCTCTTCAGTAAGTTGCCTTCCTATGAGCACCATCTTTCTCTCATTTGTTAGAGTAGAACTTCTTGTCAGACCACACCATTGCAGCATGTACCACACTATATCAACTGTATTGTACACCTAATGTTCAGTAATGTCTCACAAACTCTTCCCTTAGTACATTAATGACCTGCTTGCTGTCATTAACCAAAACACACTGCTATGCAAATGATACCACCTATCATTCCTTCTAAAACCTTCTGCATAAAGGCAATTTTCACATGCAACCTAAACACATCATGTCAGTTTTGCTCTGCTGCCATGAACAGAGACTTTGAAAACATCCTCGAATGGAAACATGGCAACTGTCTATTTCGATAGCACAAAAACACCTATTGCTACACCTATCAAAGAATCAGTCTCATACCTCATCCTCTCTACACATGAACAACACACAAGCCTCATAATCCCTGACGATCCCCACCAGGTGACCTAACATGTATAACATTGCCAAAATTGTATCTCAAACACTTGGCTTCCTCTTTAGAGCTAGGAAATACTTCAGCCCTGAACATTTGCTGACCCTCTACAAAGCTCAAGTAAGACTCACATTGGAGTACTGTACACATATCTGGGGTGGTACTGTTGCTACAGAAACAAACATTGGAGTACTGTACACATATCTGGGGTGGTACTGTTGCTACAGAAACAAACATTCTAGACTGCAACTAAGAGAAGGACATTCAACTGATTAGTAAGGATTCACTCACTAGCATGCTTCAACTAGTGGCTCACAAACACACTGTTTTCCCCTCTCTCTCTGTGTCTATGCTACTGCAACTGCAACTACAAAGGCCTCTATTCCTCTGAACTAGCTACTGCATACCCCCCTCTCCACCTGGGCCCACTTGATACAACCATCTCTCCTCCTCTCACCATTCTTACAGTGTCGCATCTCCCATATCCAACATAAACACTTCTAGCTCTTCCTCCCCAGAACTGTAATGCCCTGGAATTTCATCCTCTGCTACATTTTTTCTGCAGACATTCCCTTACAGATATTCAAACTTAACATCAACCATATCAATCTCTGCAGTCTGAAGAAGTTGATATGGTTGGCATCTGCAAATGTTATGAGTTCTGCCCATTTCCTTTGACTAACTTATTTTTTAAAAAGAAAAAAGAAAAAGAAAAAATATCTATAACGTGAAATTTAGAGACAGGTGGGATCTAAAAAAGTTATGAATGTATCAGAAGCCTTGTGAAATGTGTAAAAATGTCTGTAAAGGTATGGTTATATGATGCTGATAGAGAATAAATGAATAAATGAAAACAGCTGTGAGACTGAGGTAAAAGGCACATGAAGTAGAAGTCTTAAGACAAGATAATGAAATCAGATCTTTGAAAATTGTGGAGGAGAAAGAACTGAATGAATAATAGGTTTTGAGTTCACATCTACATCACATCAGGTGTTCCATTAGGTCACTGGACAGGACACTTGATTCTGTACACCTCAGTCCATCTAAATTTTAATAATAGAGACTAGAGCTTCTGGGAATGTCATTTGCAGTGGAAACAGCTGTCTCTCATCCACTATTTAGTTACGTCCCTTTATGTTCTGAGTTCAAATCACATGTCTTTCATCCTTCCAGGGTTAATAGAAAATCTAGCAATAAAAGTACTGGGGTCAATTAAATCTACTACACTTTCCCCCCAAAGATTTGTTACATTGTTGCTATATTAGAAATCATTATTACTATCATTAACATTATCATTTCATCAGTGACTGGGTTTTGGGATTCGCTTCTGCTACATTGCTGGCAATAACATTTGTTAATATCCTCCTCTAGGCATTCCTATAACTGTAGTTAGGTTCTTGTAGGATAAAACAGTTCTTTTAATGCCAAAATATGAAAAAACATTGCAAGTGAAAGGTGTCAGCCATATCAAGCAACCTAATCCTTACAATTGCTAGGTGATATTTATAATGTCAATATCATAATATGTTCTTCTTTGTTCACCATACCATATTTGCGAGTAGCACTCCATTGCAAGGTATATTTGTGCTATCTGAAGAGTTAACCGTATTTATTAACCTTTAATAGAAAAAAAAATCATGCTGAATATGTAGAGTTGTGTTTCAATAATTCATGGGTGACACTACAGAATCATTCCATCCATGTTAGTGTAAGATGGATGTTTTCTGCAAATTAAAATATGTTCACACTTTTGGAGCTAGTGTTTGTATTGCTGGATCTCCTTTCTACTGCTAAATACTGAACCTAAACAAGTTGAGTAATGTATCTTGCTTAGTAACAAGCCAAGTAATATACCTTGGCTAAAGCAATATTTGAACTTACGACTAGCATTCTAACTTACAGATACTCTGATTCATAAAAACTAAAGCAAATATATATAAAAATAAATCAGAACTGATAAAAGAACATGAATGAGATGATAACCAAATCATTAAAATACTGAATCTAATTATAGCAAGTATGGCAGTGCTCCAGCATGACCATAACCATAATTGTTTAAGCAAATTAAAAAACTAAATATGTTATACCCTTAAGCAAGAAACAAACACTGTTTCACATACTGAGACAGAAATTGTCTAATACTCTTTGGTTTTCATCTTCCTGAACTGATAAATTAGTAAGATACTAGTTAAATAAGATACTAGTTAAATAAGATACTAGTTAAATAACTTTCAAATGCCAGTGAGACCAAAAAGACAAGTCCTCGACCTGGATTTTGTTACATCATTGAAGCTATTTCACTTGACTCCCATCAAAAATTCTCTTGAAGAAGATACAAACATCATGTAAACTTATTTTCCCTCTCCTATAAACCTAGGATTTTCTGTGAATATAAGAAACCTATATTTAATTTTTGATATTTGTTCTTTTGCTGATAATCAAGGCCAAATTTTGTAGGGAATAGATAAGAACACTGTCTATTTTGTATTTAGGTCAATGCTACAAATGTTAGAGTTGTGAAAATGTGAAGAAGAAAAAAAGATGCTATGTTTCAATATAAACATATATGTAGAACACAATATTCATTCATTGGAATATTCAGTCTTTGGGAGTATTTATGATAAAGAGAATTTAAATGAGAGCAATTTCTTATAGAGTTTTCAATGCCAGGGAAGCAGTTATAGTTGATAGATAGAAGAGTCTTGCCAGGTAGGTTGTTTTTTTATTCTTTAACCAATTAGAACAACAGAGAGTTACATCTGGCACTAATGCTGGGGTTCTCTGAGGTATTTAAGCCACAAGGTTTAAAATTACGAAGTCATATTGTTTAATCTTTAAGTGCAGTTTTATTTGGACTTGACTGTACATTTGATTTCAATTGGCAGTAGTCCAGATCAGTCATTATATTTAGTAGTGTTTTTTCTGGTACACAGGAATGTTTTTTGTAAGAATTTCTGTTACGTAGAGTAATTATTTCAGAGCCATCTACTCTTATTATATATTGATCAAATTGATGTACCTCAATTACTGATCCCATCTTATCCTATTTTTGGGGATTTGGTCCAATCTGATTTTGTAATCTAATATTATCTCCAGCATTAAGTGGTGGAAGTTACTTGGGGTGTACCAAAAATTGTTCAGCCATTTTCTGATGCCGATTGTGAAGAGCAGCTGCTTCCCTTGCAGAAATTGTTTCCTGCCATGTCTTATTTTCCAGTTAATATGCACATCTCTGGTGACAGTTTGGTGTTTATATCAGGTGTGTTGTGTTACTGAAGCTGACTATTTGGAAGGCATTTGTATCCAATTTACCACTTGGTTCATTGTTTTCGGTGATAAGGCATTTCACTGTTTTCACTCCCACTTTAGAACATCATTTGCAGTGTGGGAAAGCAAGTTTTAAGGAAGTCTCTTGTTGATAAGCTATCAATTCTGGTCTACCATCAGATGACAATTAATCGGGTATTCCATATGTGACAAAGGTTTTTCTTTGGTTCTGCGCAGATTTTCAATTAGGCCCTTGGCACCATCAATTAATCTTTTTACGATTGGCCAATTGGAATATCAGTCAATCATGACTAGGTAGTATATGCCTTTTGTAGTGAAAATAATCGGCACAGATGCATTGAATTAGATATTCTGGGTAGACAAGGGGAGTAGGTGGAGCACTTGGTTATAAGGGGTCCATTTTGTTGCAATGATGACATCCATTTCTGAGTGCTGTGACTAGATGTTATTCTGAGCAAAAAAAACTGAGGCATCAGCACATAAAGTCATTGTTGATATGCCTTGGTGTGCAGGATGTAGTGTGGTAAGGACTCCTCGATGGAGTGAAGGAGGTATAATAAGTTGATCCTTATAAATTAATACTCTGTTAGTTGTATACAAGTGATCATAGAATTGATGATATTCACTTAATTGTTTAGGCATTGAATGATGATGTTCACGGATCTACTAATTGGACCATATTTTCATTACTATTTGTTGTAATATGTACTTCGTCCCATGTAATGAATTGCAGGGAGTGAAGTGATGAATTACAGATAAGTTTACCTGGTCATCAACAGCATTGTCACTTGAT
Source organism: Muusoctopus leioderma (assembly GCA_027124095.1). Classification (NCBI taxonomy): domain Eukaryota; kingdom Metazoa; phylum Mollusca; class Cephalopoda; order Octopoda; family Octopodidae; genus Muusoctopus; species Muusoctopus leioderma. The sequence goes on along the minus strand of JAOPJM010001604.1, from coordinate 3,554,823 downwards.
GTCATGCAATGAAAGCCAGCTAAAAATGATTGATGAAGGCTGGACATTGGTGGAAGTTCAGTTGATTGGTCATATTGATGATGTATTTCCTCTGTGATGGATGATATTTCATCTCTCAAGTGCATTTTATCTGGTTGAACATTTCCTGTTGGATGGAGAGAAAAAGCATCTGCAGCTTGGTTTTTCATCCTGGGTAATGAATATTTCATAAAAATTAACCTATATGTTTGGCTACAAATTAATCTAGGCAAGAAATTGACTTCTGGCTATTCCAAAAACCTTGCAGCTGCATTTCAACAGAATGGAATCTTTCTGTTGTAAAACTAGCTAGCAAATCACTCTATTTGGTATCTGCTTTACACATTCAGCTGAATGTAGAAGGAGAAGGAGAAGCTCTGGTTGTAGCTGATGCCCTTGATAAAACCAGATATTTTGTTCTAGGATGCAACAACCTCATTGTTGCTGTTGACCACAAACACCTTCTAAAAAATGTTTGGTGACACATCACTTGAGAATATACCAAACAATTACTTAAGAAATCTGAAAGAGAAGACTCTGAGCTACATATTCCAGTTGTATTTTTACTGAGAAAAATAATGAATCTTTAATTTTATAAATTCCTAGGTATGGCAACTTATATTAAGTGATTGTTTTGGTCTTCATGCTTAAATTATTATTTTTCTTTTTTTAACCTATGAGCTTTTGAGACTTCATCAGCAGGCAGTTTAAATTTGAATGCAATGAAATTTTGCCTGCAGGTAAGGTATCCCTATCCATACTCAAGCAGAATGAAAGGAAAAGTTGGCCCTGTCATGATTTGAACTTAGAACACAACAGGACAAGCCTAAATACTATAAGTTATTTAGTCTAACACTCTTCTATTTCTACCAACTCACTGTTCTCTTTATTCTTTAATATGAATGTCTATATTTACTTTTATCTTTCAGATTGCTACACATTATGCCTGTGCCTCTACCCATTAAACCACAACTGGCAAATGTTAAGCATGCCTGTAGCATCAGCTTTTTCTGGATTTATCATTGCATTTATAGTCAGATCATTCCAGAGCCATCGAAACATTTATCCTAATGCCAACATCACTTCCATCAGTGAATGCACAGTAAACACTTGCTATAACACTCCTACCAGGATTGCTTACCCCTACATGATTGTATCCTTTATATTAGTCCCACCAATTCTGGCATTCTTCTACTATGCTATTAAGGAACATCAGAAGAAAGAAAAACAAGTTGACTATACTTCCATATTGGATTTACCTTCTGTTACATCAGTGAATCTAAAAGACAAATTAGCCTTCATCATTTTAATTTTCCTTTTTCATATTCCTGTATATGGTAGCATCATAACTTACAGTCATTTGCTGACTCTTTACGGAATATCATCTCCATTGTTTCAGCCTAAATCTGTTATGGCCATTATAACTGCCCTATTCTGGGGTTCAATTTTACTTGGACGAATCACTAATGTGTTGTTCTCCAGATATATATCCATGCAACTATTACTCTCCCTCAATTTTGTAGGTTTAGTGATATTTTCAACAATACTGTTCTTGTTCAAATTTGATATTGTTTATATTTGGATTGGTTCATCAGGGTTTGGATTCTTTCAGTCGTCTTTTCTACCTTCTGTAATGACATGGGCCGGATCATTCTTGGAGTTGGTGAAATAGTGATTCCTTATACAGCTGTTATCATGTTTCAACATATAGGACATAAATCGCTGATGTCACTCATATTCTCATTAAGTTTAATTGAACTGGGGTTATTTTTAGCTATATCTTTTCTTAAAAGGGTCTCAAAAAACAAAGAACAAAAATCATAATATAATGTTTTAAATATTTTGCAAGTTCTTTTTTGAAATATATTAAAAATTCATGTTGAATTTTACATTGAAAACAACTCAAAATTGTTCACAAATATCCCATATCAATGTCAATTTTAGCAAATCTTGATATAATAAAAATTCAAAGCACAAAGTTATAAATTATACTTTGTGAAAAGATTTATGAAAAGATATTGTGGGAATGCACTGCAGTGTTTGTAGCATATCATACACTGTTGTTAACATAAAATAGTGTTCCTAACATGTCATACCATGTTGTTAGCCAGATCCCGCTGCAGTATCGCTGCCATGCCATAAAACATTACTACATATAAGAGAGTGTAGCTTATATACCATACAGTGTGGCTAATATACCATAAAGTCCTACTGGCATTGCATACAATGTTGCTAGATAACCATATTGTGCTGTTAACATGCCAGAATGTTGTTAACATAGCATTTGGAGTGTCTTCATACCATATAATATAATGTAAACACATTTTACTGAGCTACTAGGATTCTATACAGTGTTGTTAGCGTATTAGGCAGTATTGCTAACGTTTGGTACAATGTTGCTAGCATATTATATAATGTTGCTATCATGTTATGTAGTGTTGCTAAAATATTATATAATGTTGCTAGCATGTTAAACATCGGTGCTAACATGTTACACAAGGTTGCTTGCATACTATACTGTGTTGAAAGCAAACATTTAAGTTAGTGTTAACATATTTAATGTAGTGAGCATCAAAAATCTAATTAGAAATACTTATGCAGTGAGGAAAAGACAACATTAGCTCAATGACTAATATTATTTTAATCATTTCGGCAAGTATGGGAGACAACTCCAGATATATTTCGATCTTATTAAACCTCCTCAGTAAAGCATAGACTTCACCATGCATCCTGAAGTTGTGATGAGAGAATCGCTCAGTAGACGTGCAATATTTTACACAAGTAGGTGTGAAAAATTAGCTTATAAAATTTTTTTAATAAATCACCATGTTGAATTATTCACAGACGCCATCTGCATGAAAAACAATAAGTTAAGTTAGTATTAACATACTCAACATAGTGTCAAACATCTAATTAGAAGTACTTATGAAGTAAGGAAAAGACAGCATAAACTCAATGACTAAGTGTTATTTTAATTATTTCGGGGAGATAACTCCAGATAACCTCATTAATTCATTTTATATTAAATAGCTACACAGCATTGTTAGCATACTATACAGAGTAGCAAACAACATATACAACCACATTGACCTTACTAGTGACCTTACATTGACCTTACTAGTCTAGGAAGGCCTGCAAAGTTCATTGGAACTGCTCCTCCTTCAACTAAATAATAAAATCAAAACAAACAAAAAATTGATAAAAAATATTGAAAGGGGTCAACTTAGTATTTCTTCTCCTGCATAATAAAGATTATGTATTGAATTATGTATATTTCTGTTACAATTTTACCTAGAGGCAGTAATAACCAAATCTTTAGGCAAAGTTGTTTTCTTCTTTAACATCAATATTGGTTTTAACATCCATTTTCCATACTGATAGGGGTTTCACATATTTACAAAATAGCACCATTTTATGAGATTTATTCATCTCTTCTATTAAACCACAACTACCAAATCTCAAGGCTACCTAAACCAGCATCTATCTTATGTATCATATACCACTATCTTTCAGCACTTTTTCACCTATCATGCATTATATATGTCCAGTCATCTTGCTTGCATATACTAACCAATGCTTTACATTCATACTCACTTTCTTAACTCACTTGCACAATTATTATATTGCACAATTTTCCCACTATACCCAACTTGTAGCTTTCCAGCTGCTATGAGTTCTCTAACTATATTTCATATATTTCACAAATTGACTGCCTTAAGGTTTCGCAGTTCTGACATGTACATCAAATGATCTACCATTTGTATATATATATATATATATGCAGAAAGTCTGTAGGGAGAAGTTAATCTCCAAGACAAAAACCACAGCAAGAGCCGTTGCACGTTTAGGTGTACATAAGTGTGTTATATATACATGTACACATCTTTATTTTGATCTCCACTGTTTCGTGTGCTTATACTATTTTAAGCTCAGCCTAGAAAATAGAAAACAATACAGATATATAATAAGGAATACAAATTTAAAAATTACTGGTATGTATAGCTAACAGAAAATTGAGAATTACATAATAAAGAATGAAAAATGAAAAATTAAAATTCGTTTTTTATAAAGATTTAAAAAAATATTTTTAAATTAAGAATTATGTCTGAAGAATATGAAACTCAGTGATTTTATTGATTGGATTTAATTCATTTTATATTTTTTTCTGGAGATTTATCTGAAAAGCGGAGTAACATGTTTTGATAGTGTATCCATATTGTAATCATAAAAGATATATACATATATATACATATATATATATATATATATATATCATCATCATCATCATCATCATCGTTTTACATCCACTTTCTATGCTGGCATGGGTTAGATGGGTGATTTCAGACCAAGTCAGATCCTGATAGATATAGATATATACACACACACACACACACACACACACATACACACATACACACACACATATATATTAGTATATATTTAGAGTGTTCAGAAAGTTTCACTTGAATTTGGCAAAAGTTAGTAACTAAGCTGGTGCCCCAGTATGGTCGCAGTCCAGTGACTAAAACCAGTAAAAGAATAAAAGAATTAATATTAATTAATACTTTTAATTTCACTCAATTATACATAAAATTAGGAGATAATGAATCATTTTTATCAAGTGGAACATTTTAATTAATTCATGAATTAAATTACAGCTGACTAAAATTTTGTTACATTTCAATTGTACTAATAATGAATACAAGCCAATGAGGGAGACTATGTGGTCACTAGATCTCCTAGAAATGATAGCTAAATCTTCCTCAAGTCATACACTCTGCAATGTAAAAAGAGGAAGGAGACAGGATAATGTAGTTCTAAATACACTAGACTTTAAAAAGAGATAGAATCTTTCTGGCTTGAATGCCTTTGATCATAGGTCTGCTCAAGCAAGGCTGACCAGGGGCTAAACAACAACAACAACAACTAATAACAAATATTATAATGATAAAAATGTAATTAATAATTTGGTTTTTAATCAACTGATTGGTTACTAAATTTAGTCAAAACTTTCTGTGTTCCCTGTATATAAAACTCATGCATGTTACATATATATTTATTTATATAATATGTATATATATTTACAGTCAACAGAGCCAGATTTCCCAATTGCAACCATAATGGATACATGGACAAAGCAAAAAGGATACCCTCTTGTAACACTTAAGCTAAAGGGTTCCACAGTAACAGCTAGCCAAGAAATATTCCTGTATAGCTTAAATACCTCTCGACTGGAACCCTCACCATTCAAGTAAGTTCAACACCTAACATCTTCTTTCTTACTTTATTGTTTATTGCTCAAACTTTTTGGCCTTCTACCCTCAACCTAAATTTTGTTGATTTACAATCTGCATGGTCTTTGTCTGTAGAAAGAAACAACACCAATTGTTTTCTAATTAGAGCTTAGAACACACACACACACACACACACACACACACACACACACACACACACACACACACACACACACACACACACACACACATATAGTAAGGTAAGTGTTAATATTCTTGAACTAAAAAATTTGAACTAATTAACATTACACCCATAGTGATAACAAAAAATAAATATTTTAATGACTGATTCTAATCAAGCAAGGCACGGAAAAACACTCCCAGGATTTAAATTAATTAAAATTAATTAATTATACAAGATCAATGGAGAGTGAGTGTGATATTTGGCAGTATGGTGACAACCCCAGAGATGTTTCAATCTTATTAGACCTCATCAATAAAACATAGTCTAACTGTATTGTCTTAGAATGTCTAGAGAAAATACAGGATTTTAGTGAATGGAAATTGAGGGGTGTGACAATTTAAAAGAATGTCTCGAGAAATATGTGCTTTATGTGTGTATGTGAACAGATATTTACTGAGTGTAAATATATATATATGCAAAGATTACAGTGTTTTGTTGAGGGAATATAAAGCTTTTTTTAATTTTTATTGGTTAGTCAGGAGGGAAGGCAGTGCCCATCACCCTTTTTCAGGGCCTCTGAGACTGGTGGAAGCGAGGGATGTAGGTATCCTCATACTGGAGTTCTGGCCACAATGCTTGCAATAGAGTGGATTCCACTAATGATACCCAAGGGTCTGGTGGTGGTGTTAAACCAGGTAATGTATTAAGTCTACCACCCAAGTAGGCCACAGTGAAATTTGAACTCACAATGCAAATTAATTAATCAATTAATACTCGTTATGCTGGCTGGTATGTAGGGCAGCAACAAAATCCCTCCACAGCTGTCTGTCTTGGGACATCATACTCTGGGAGCCCATTGCATTCAGATGTGTTGGCTATTTTTGTTGCTGTGTCCATAACAGTGACCTTTTACATGACTGGGTTGTTAGCCCTGTGATCAACCCCCAGCTTGGAAGACCAGTGGACCACTATTAGTCTGGCCTCTACCCTTTGACCTGTCTGCAAGGCATCTCATCCGATGGCCTGATGATTCCGCCAGTCCACAACCCTAGACTGGTAATTTATTTATCTACACCAACAGAATAAAAGGCAAACTTGACCTCGACAGGGTTTTGAACTCAGAGTGCAGTGAGCCAGAACAAATACTGCAAGGTATTCTATCCAATGCACTAATGACTCTGTCAATTTTCCTCCTCTCTAGTGCTGGTGCCATGATAAAATGCACCCAGTATACTGTAAAATAGTTAGTGATAGGAAGGGCATCCCACCATAGAAAACGTGCCAGTTTATCTGCTATGTATTTTATTAGTTTGGTATTGTTTTCAATCTAATGTGGTTTTATACTTATTTATTTCATGAATTGAGATTTTTTTAAATCAATCCTGTAGGTGCATCAATAACCAACCAAAGAGGGGCGTGAATAAATGTCTGGGAGCAATTAAGTATTAGACTCTCTAGTTATATATGTAACTTGCATAAATGAAAAGTTACATCCCAAACATAATTACACACACACACATATATATACATATAGTATATGATGGGCTGTCGCAGTTTCCATCATCCTGAGGCTATAGTAGAAGACACTTGCCCAAGGTACCAGGCAGTGGGATTGAACTCGAAACTATGTGGTTGCGAAGCAAAATTCTTAACCACACTGCCATGCCTATGCCTTATATATATATATATATATATAACATCACATCTACAAGATGGCCTCCATGAAATTCAGGAGCAAGAAACCCCAGTCAAGTACCTTATGTGCAAGAGGCAGATGAAGAAAAGCGAAACACACAGTAACAAAAAATATACACTCAGCAAAGTGAATACTTAAAGACATTAAGTGTGTACATATTATCATAATAAAATGCACCCAGTACACTCTGTAAAGTTGTTGGCAAATGAAAAGCAACAATATTGGACAGAGAGGACTCTTTAGTCATACCAGGGACACGGCAACCTATCTAGTGCTGGTGTCATGATAAAATGCACTCAATACACTCTGTAAAGTGGTTGGCAATAGAAAAAGCATCCAGCCATAGAACACATGCCAAAAATGGAATATACAAGTGTGACATGGTCCTTCACCCATCTAGTAGGATAGTAATGCCAAATAAGAACTAACTCGGCTGTGACAACCTGTCCAACCCATGCCAACAAGGAATGAGTTGGATGTAAAAATAATTATGATGATGATAGTAGCAAATTGTGGGAAAATGTGTTCAAGATATTCCCTTCCCATGAGGCCTGGCATGACTTCAAAGGCACTTTTGAATGAAAAGTCAAATAAGAAATCCAAAACTAAAAATGTGCATAAATATATTGAAATTGGCAGAATCCAAAAATATTAGTGGAATGTAAAAGATAAAATCTGGGAATAAGCTGAGATAAGAAGAGAAAAACATGTTCTGTTCTTGAGAGTAGCTTAAAGAAAAAGAAATCCATCACAATAGAATGTTCTTTAAATCTGCCTGCATGATAGCAATGTTCTCAGAAACATCCCAGATAAATAAGACCTCTAATGAGAAGTATGAAACTGTAGTATCCAAAGTAAACATTCAGTTTTATCAAAATCATTATTTAACCAAAATGTTACATACCAGTCTGTATGAACAAAGAATGGTTGAACAAAGATTCTAAGAGAAATTGTGTAATCCACAAAGTATATGCCACAATAATCCACAAACTTCAGATAAGAACCATAGCAGGCACAATTTAAAGATTCAAAACCTTTAGGAAAATAAAAGAATGAACAGTCAAAGAAAGAACATTGGAAAAAAATCTGGACTGTCATATATTTCACCAGGTGAAAAGTAAAAAGTCAAATGTAATTTATTATTTAAATCTAGTCAACAAGAGACACACATATATATATACATGGTGATGTTGATGGATCCTCTATTGGTTTTGGCAGTGAGCATTCAGTTGTTTGATAAACTGAACTACCTACTCTTTAAATTAACATGCAACTGATGGAGTATTTCACAGACATATATACTCTTAACATAATTCTCAGGTGTGAATCAGCATGACACAGTATGTATACTCTTTTACTCTTTTACTTGTTTCAGTCATTTGACTGCGGCCATGCTGGGGCACCGCCTTGGAGGCTGATCAGATCAACCCCAGTACTTATTCTATCGGTCTCTATTGACGAACCGCTACGTTATGGACACAAACACAAACACACACACATACATACATATATATATATATACGACGGGCTTCTGCAGTTTCTGTCTACCAAATTCACTCACAAGGCATTGGTCAGCCCGAGGCTATAGTAGAAGACACTTGGTGTCAGAATATTTATAATTTGAGCAGATATCAGACAATGTTAAAATTACCTCTTTAAGAAAACTTAATATGACATTAGTGGTACGTATTTTTTAGCTTGTTAGGCTGGAGTGGATGAAGTACCTTGTTTCAGAGTGCAATGCAAGTGTTTATTTTATGGTATCATTGCTGGTTGTTCAGTGTTTTAACACTATCATTGCACCTCTTTATATTAGTCTAAATAACGTCTATGGCCACCAGGTCTATAGACGTTAGCAGTAATACACTTTGGGAACTTGGTGATCCTGGCCGTTGACCTTAGAGAGGTTCCTCAGCCCTGCAGCGTGTGAGTGTCGCCGTTCATCAATGGATGACTGTTTCACCAAGACTTCACATCCACTGTGCTGCTTCCCATGGTTTTATTTATAAACCTAGGCTGGGTGGTTGCCAGGTGCTATGCCTTGCCGAATGGCAGCCAGTGTTTATTCTAAGACGACTTACTTCCTTATTCGCTGCTAACCCCTATATCTCGAGGCCATTCCCCTATCCGCCACCTGGGGACAAACCAGGTAGGTGTTTTCTCTCCTGATCCCAGTTACTAGCATATAATGTGGTCAAAATAAACATTTGTTAAATAACTAGAATATCTAACAAATTGGCCTGATGTGAAATACACCCAATTATTTTATTACAGATCTATATTTATATTTATGTATTGCAGATCTAAATCAATATTTATATATATATTATTGATCTATATTTCTATATTACATATTTACATTTTGGGGTGGATTAGGTTTGTGTGGTATAAGGTTGTGTATTTATAGAAATATTGCATATCTATGTCAATACCATATATGTGCACTTGTGTACAATGTACACCTGCAATTATGGGTAAGGAAATCCCTCAAAAATATCTCTCGTGCACTGTTTGTTCCCTCTAAACTATTAATGTGCCTAAAATAATGCAGTAATATATCGTCATCATCATCATCGCTTTTTACATCCATTTTTCTATGCTAGCATGGGTTGGACGGAGATTTTCTTGGGGCAGCATTTTTTACGGTCGGATGCTCTTCCTGTCACCAACCATACTGATTCAGTATGGGAATCACAGCACTGAATCACTGAACGGCCGGGCATCTGGTTATTAGGAATATAAACAAATGTTCACCGGTCGGTTTCAGCGACAAG
>JAOPJM010001604.1:3493673-3507319 GCA_027124095.1 Muusoctopus leioderma | reverse complement strand
ATCAACCTTACTTCGAACGTTAAAAAAAGCACGTGTTGTTGTAAATTTCACTATATTTACTATTGAAGTTTGGCGGTCTAGGCTTTATCTCGCATAGTCTAGAATCTACGAGATTTTGATGACGTTATTGTTTATTTTTAGAACGATATCTTATCGTAGGTATTCGAAGCCGGATACGGCCAGATTGAATAAAAAAGGGGAGAAAACTACGGCCGGATTGATTGCTAAAGGGTTAAATATATTTTTTCATAGATATGTATATATATATATACTTAAATATATCTTCACAGAATTATATTTATTGTTGTCATATTTTAACCTTTTCAATACCAGCCCGCCTGAAACCACCCCTGTTTCTATGATAAAAATAACATTTGTTTTCAAGTGTTCGTATTTAAATTTAAATCTTCCATTATAATTTTATATAAGAACTTTTAAAGTTATATTCCAAACACCAACTTAATAATGAGAAAGTTAGTTATTTTCATAATTAATTGAAAATCATAGGCAGTTTATTTCATTAGAAATATGTTAACAAAAGGGTTAAGAGCATCCTGGATGACCATTGCTGAAACTAATCATGGAACTATGATTTGGGAATGGCACTTACTTGTTTTGTAAGCTGATGTTACACCATGAACTCATTATATTTGTAACAACTGTTACATTTTTTTATGTCACTCCATCTGTAACCACTGGCGATATGTTGTTGGAGCTAGTTTCTGTAACCAATAATGTTACAGTACTGAAGGATTCTCTCTCTAAACTCTGATCTTACTCCAAAGAGCTGTTCACTCATTGACCATCACCACCACCACCACCACCACCATCATCATCATCATTATCATCAGTATCATCATTTTACATCTGCTTTTCCATGCTGGCATGTGTTGCCCAGATATTATAACATTGAGCCCTTCTCTCTTTCTTACCATTGATGTTACATCTCTGACACTAACTTCTTTATAATCACTTGTATCACTTACTTAACCTGTTCTCCCTGCAGCCACTGATGGTACATTGTTGATTCTAGTATCTCTGTTCACGTATTTATGTCACTTAACTGTTTCCACTTAGAATGGTTATTGTGTTGATATAGAGACATTTCACAAAAGAATTCCAGCTGTAACCTGACACTGTCCTATTTTCTGTGTATTTCAGGAAGAAAAAGCCAGTCCCACATCTAAAGAAGACACCAAAAAAGAATCATCTGATGCTACCAACACCAAAAAACGAAAACTTTCTGAAGCAGCAGATAACACTAGTGAGACACCTACCACAGAAACACCTGAACAGAAAGAGAAACCACAAAAGGCAAATACACGAAGTGGTTAGTTATCCATTTTGTGTCTTTAATAATTGAACTGCTCCCTACTGTCATTGTTATGAAGGATTTCTCATCCCAGCCTGTACAGTGTTTTAGTGAAGTATTAGTACAGTTTCCAATCTACTATACTCCTACCCTATAAAAATTGTCTTTGCTTCTATATATGAAACTAATTTCTGAGCTGTCTCACTAGCTAAGACACTTAACTCTCAAGGACCCAGTTCACCTAGCTGGAAATAGATCTTATTGTACTTGTACTTGTGTCAGCATTCGCCCGGAATGGGTTGAGCCGGCTCCAACCAGTGAATCCACAGCATCGAGAACAGAAATCAACCATGCACAGCGATTACAGACTCCGATGTGGTGATTGTCAATGAGTCGTGATTCCGGTGGCGGACACCATATATGTGAGGGGCCTCACAAATAGAGTCTAAGAGGAAATTACAGTCCTCTGCTGTAAGCAGTTGGGGTATTGTATAATTGATCAATGTGTTGTTAACTTGCATTGCTAGCTCAAATTCTTTAATGGGTGTGGAGAAGGCAATGTGAAGTCATTCCAATGTATCCTCCTTTGAAACACTACATGAAGAAGTCTTCACTGTTGTCTGAATGACCCAGGAATCACAAAGGACCGCAACAAGTGGCCACTCGTGGTACTGGAGAAGACCCAACTACTCATGCAAGCATGGCAAAACAAACATTTGGTTTTATCACCCATTATGCTCTTGTTAATTCTCCTTCCACCCACCCCCCATTTCATTCATTACCCTCTCATCTGTCATTCACCCTACCTCTTCCCCATCACCATGCCTGTGTAACAATGGATAGTATTGGATCTGTCCATATTCAATACCCCCTACCATTAACCTTCTGTACTTCTGCACCATTACACCCTTGGTCACTCATTATTGACTTCCATCATTGTCTCTCTTACCATCACGCATCTCTATTACTATTCAGCACTCGATTTCTCTCTTACCATCAGCCATCTTTACTGCTATCCATCACTCTCTTTCTCACATTACTCCCTCCCCTATCACCCATTGTTGACATACATCACTCTTTCTCTCTCTTCCAGTACTCCATCTTACATCACCTTGTCTCCTCTGCTCTCATTCTCTCTTTCTTCATTACACTGCTCATGCTGTGTTCCTATTCAATCTCCTTGCCAGCAAACAACATGTAGCTACCATTAATTTTTTCTTTCATTACTCCCTCTTCTACCACCCTCTTGCTCCTATCACTCTGTTTCTCCCATCGTACTCTCTTTTCTTTCACCCTTTCACCCTGGCTTTTCTGTTATTCTGATTGAGTAACCTTTTTATTGAGAAGCAACTGTTACATGGTTGACACCATTCTACTGCCAATCACTCATCACTAAATGAGTCTAATATCTCTGCTACTGTCAGCAAAGTAACATTCCTGAAGTTAAAGTATAATAAAGTCACTGTTATTGTTTGAATCCTGTTACCTGTGTATGCAGTGTGAAGTTTCCAGTTCCCGAAATGCAATATTTTAAAAAAAAAATTTTTTTTTTTAGAGCCACATTTTCTGCTAGGTTACGGTACTGGGGTACTATCAACCTGGTCATGAGTTTAGACATAACTATCAATCATTGTGTTGTAACTTGAAGTAAGTTACATAACTCTTTTTTTCTCCAGTTCGCCTGACTGAACATATAATAGGTTCCACACTCTAACTCACAGTTTAGTGGTTAGCAGTAAGAAGGATGTTCAGCTGTAAAAAACAGTTGTTCCAACAATAACCATCCCACCCACCCCAATCAGGGTTGACCTGGAGCGAAACATCATCATCATCATCAACAACAACAAATTCTAATATTTCTAATTATAATTTATTTATAGCTGTAAAGCTACATCAGTTACTCAAGGGCCTAGAGTTTCATGTGAGGGCACTTATCAAACTCTTGATAAGTGCCATTTATGTACACTCTCTACTTGATGTATTGAGTCCTGTTTCTCCGGTTTGTATATCATATCCTAATATTTCTAATTATGTATTTGTTTCTGTTCTAACTCAGGTGGACGAGGTCGACCTCCAAAGAAAAACAAGCCAAAATATGTAGAATCTGATGAGGATATAGATGAGGTGAAAATGCCAAAGAGACGGAGGCGTACAGCGAAAGCGGAGGTAGAAGAAGCTGGCAGTAGTGAATCATCTCCACCTGTTCGACGGCCATCAAGAGCAGCTGCAGCAAAGAGAAACAGTTATGGTAAATCTAGTTTGCTTTTAAAGAACTGAAAACACCAAATATTAAGATATCTAAGCAGTCTTCTTTGTAGTTGTTGTTGTCATTGTCGTTGTTGGCGGCAGTGGCAGCGTGTTAAGACCTACCTGCATGTGAGATGAGCGAACCAGTGAGCCTCTACACATTCTCTTGACCTGCTAGAAATAGCAGCCAAATTTCCCTTGACCCTTTTGATACCAAACCGCCTGAAACCGCCCCTGGTTCTAGGATGAAAAAACCATTTGTTTTAAAGTGTTCATATTTAAATTTAAACCTACTATAATTTTATGTAAGAAATTTTTGTTATGTTCCAAACACCAACTAAATAATGAGAAAGTTAGTTATGATACTAAATCCCTCCAAATTCTTGATTATTTTCTAAATTAATTGAAAATCATAGGTAGTGTATTTCATTACAACTATGGTAATTAAAGGGTTAAACCACACACCCTACCATCATAAAGAAGGGAAAGACACATTAGATAATGTAGTCCTACATACCCTCAAAAAGACGAGATGTTCATGCCTGGATTGCCTTTGATCATAGGTTTGCTCGATCAGAGTTAACTTTTGGCTGAACAACAACAACAACAACAACAACAACAACCTGAGAAGAAAGTAAGATAGTTGTTGGGTTATATAGTTCGTAAACTGGTTACATCTGTATCTACTTCTGTATAACAGTTACTTGCAGAGGCAAATGTTTTGTCTACAGGACTACCAGGAATCTTCAAGATGAAAGCACATGTGTGTGTGTGTGTGTGTGTGTGCAAGTTAGTGGTTTGAAACCTGTCACCATCACTGCATTTATGTTCATGGCTAAAACACTTCACTCTCATTGGTTGAGTTGACCTAACTCTAGGTGTTACCCACAGATTCAGTTCTCCGGATATGCCATGTTTTCATGTAGCTGAGGTTCACACTGTGCACTCCAACATAAAGAGAGTATATTTTCTGGGATACAGTGTAGCAGTTTGGACATGCTTCCTCCACATTCCAGTCTATTCTTGTCCATCTGGAGACTCTGGTGGTGGGCATAGTGGAAGCATGAAAAATTGAGATGGTCAGAGAACAACAGCTGTCTGTCTCTTGTGCCTGTTTCTTGTGGTTCTGTTCCAACCTAGTGTTTCAGGATAGTTGGGTTACTGATGCTGCAGCTATTTTGGTGTTCATATATTGTTTGTATTTCTCAAGATTGGGTGGGAGGAATAGTATTTTTGTGATGGTGTTGTAGTATATTGGGATGGTGTTTAAGTGGCTTTTGCTACTGCTGAACATTGTGGATGTAAAAAAGTAAACTGATGATGAAATTAAAGTCTTAAGTTCACATGTATTGAAATTGTACTGAATAATTAACCAAAAAAACAAAACAGTCCATAACTTGTTGGTTAAGACTTTCTTCTTGATTCCTATCTATGGAAAACTTGTCTGTCTTTATCTACATAACAACAGCAATGCTACATTGTTGCATTACCATTGTGTTTTACAATTTTCTTTATTTCAGTTGATGACTTTGTTATTGGAGATGAATACAGTGATGATGATCTAAGATATCGGCGCAGGACATATAAGGAAGATGATGATGATGATGAAAATGATGAAGACTTCATTGCTTGGGATGATGATGATTCAGGCAGTGACTGGGAAAAGAAGAGAGGGTCTAGTCGAGGACGAGTAAGTTTCTCAACATAGAAATTTATTTATTATTTATTTTCATGTAATTGTTTTCTCCATTTCTCCCCCTCCCCCTCTCTGTCTTCTATCTCTCTCTCTTTTTTTTGCACATTTTATTTCTATCTTCCTCATAGTGTGGCTGGATAGATCTGCTAATTGAGACAGTTGCTTGTTCTCAGTGCTAACTATTCTTTTAGTATTCTAGTACCAGTTTTATAGCTAGTTTTGGTGAGGAGAGACGTCTGTCTTACCTGAGATCACTGTGATAAAGCTTGAAACTACAGTTTATGTAAATGCAGGCCAGTAATCCAAGGAACACATATGCAGGCATTGATATATATATATACCTAAACACATTCACACTCACAATGATGCATTCACTTCAGTCAAAGTATAAAGTGATTGAATATTCTAAACATATTTTCTAGAATAATCTTGTGTCATTTATCTAGTTTATGTCTAAATGAAAGAAAAGCATCATGCCTAAAGTAAAACAAGTATACATATATTTCTAGTGTTAGGCAGTCAATTTGGCAGAGTACTTAGCTAGAACAAGAGTGGAGCCTACATACAGCTTTGTGTTTCTAATCTCACTTTGGTGAATTTAGTTTTTCTAAATTTCTCTAATATTGATAAAAAGGATTAATTAATTCATAGAGCAATACACACCATTTTTGGATAATTTAAAAACATACCATTTTAGCCTGGACCATCCTCTCCGTTCTGTTTATTTAAAAAAAAAATTTCTGTCACCCTTGATTTTGTAGGGTAAAGGTCGAGGCAGTCCAAAAAAGTTGTTGATGAAACCAAGGGGCCCTGGAAAGAGTGTAGGCCGAAAACGACGAAGGCGAAGGAACTGTGACGAAGATTCTGATGAAGAGCTGGACTCGTACATTCCTAGACCGAGTCGAAGAAGGGCTGCGGCTCGGGCACAAAAGGAGGAGGAAGAAGAAGAAGAGGAGGAAGAGGAAGAAGGAGAAGGAGAGGGAGAGGGAGAGGGAGAAGGAGAAGAAGAGGAAGTGGAGGAGGAAGAAGAGGAAGAGGATTCAAGCAAGAAAGCTGGAGCCGAGAAAAAAGAAAGAGTTCCATGTCAGTATGGGGACAAATGTTTCAGGTATGTAAGGCTGTCTCTAGTTTTGTCTCCTCTGTTGTAATGGTAGTATTGGTGGTGAGCATGGTGTAGTGTGGTGTATTGATGGTGGTGGTGTAGCATGTCGTATTGATGGTGGTGGTGTAGCATGGTGTATTGCTGCTGGTGACGTAGCATGGTCTATTGATGTAAGTGATGGTGTATTGACGTTGGTAGTGGTGGTGGTGGGGAAATATATATTGTTGTAAGTGATGGTGTGGAGCATGGTATATTGATGGTGGTGGTGGTAGTGAGAAGCATGGTGTATTGCTGATGGTGGTGGTGGGGTGTATGGTGTATTGACGTTGATGGTCGTGGTGGGGAAACAATATATATTGATGTAAGTGATGGTGTGGAGCATGGTATATTACTGATGGTAGTGTAGCATGGTGTATTGATGGTGGTAGTGGGGTGTAGGGTGTATTGACGTTGGTGGTGGTGGGGAAACAATATATATTAGTGTAAGTGATGGTGTGGAGCATGGTATATTGGTGGTAGTGGTAGTGAGAAGCATGGTGTATTGATGGTTGTGGTGATGTTGAGCATGGTGTATTAATGTAGGTGGTGGTGGGGTGGGGAACATGATGTATTAATATAGGTGGTGAGCTTAGTGTATTGATGGTGGTGGTGGGGAGGGGTATTGATGTAGGTGGTGGTGGTGGAGAACATGGTATATTGATACACCATTGGTACAATATGTTACACTACCACCACCATCAATACACCATGCTACACAACCACCATCAGTACACAATACTCCCCACATTTGATGGTATGGTGGTGATTGAGGCATTGTAGTTTATGGTGGTTATGGTATTGGTGATGGTAATTACAGGCACCATTGCTGATAGTAGTGATGATACTGGTACCGTTGAAGATGGTAACAAAGAGTTGATAATAGTTCCATAGCGAGTAGCTGTAGTGTGGTGGTGTATTTAATCTACCCCCCCCGAATAAGGACCTTTGACATGCAAAAAGAAATCATTATTTTAAAATTTAGTGTGTGTTGGGTTAAAAAGTGTCATACACTGATGTTGTTTAACCCCAGGTCAACCCTGATTGAACAGACCTATGGTCTTACACATTCCAACCATGACAATCCTGTCAATGGCAGGGTTATGTAGGACTACAGTATCTAATGTGCCCTGTCAATGGCAGGACTATGTAGGACTACAGTATCTGTATCTGTAAGATGGTAGGGTGCAATTTGAGGGAAATTTGGCTGCTATTTCTAGCAGGTTGAGTGATCACGTAGAGGCTCCCTCATTGATTTAGTGGAAGGTAGCAGTGAGGGTAGAGTGTGGTCTTGGAAGGCTAGGGATGAGCTGGTTAAATCAGTCCTTGCTTAGAAAGGTTGCTTATATGAGCTGCTGCTCAATATGGGTGATTAAAAATGGTGATTATTTGTTCTGACTTTACATTCTGAGTTCAAATCTCGCCGAGGTCAACTTTGCCTTTCACCCTTCTGGGGTCGATAAACAAAATACCCAAAATACTTGGGTTGATTTAATCGACTTGCTTCTTGCCCCAAAATTTATGGCCTTGTGCCTATGTTAGAAACAATTATTATTATTATTTGATTGCCTCCATAGCTCAGAGGTTAGAGCACTGGTCTTGTAAACCAGGAGTCGTGAGTTCATTTCTCACTGGGGGCTTTCATAATTTTCAATGTTAGAATCAATTATTATTATTATTTTTGAGGGTGGTGGTTTGGCTGAATCATTAGCGCGTCGGACAGAATGCCTTGCAGTATTTGTTCCGGTTCGCTACACTCTGAGTTCAAACCCAGCCGAGGCCAACTTTGCCTTTCATCCATCTGGGGTAGATAAACAAAGTACCAGTCAAGTACTGGGATCAATTTAATCGACTTACCCCTCCCCTAAATTTCTGGCCTTGTGCCAATATTAGAAAAAATTATTAGTATTAGCTTCTTCATACTTCATTTTAGGTATACTTTCTTGTCGTTATTCCACATAGTACAGTTAGACCTCGATTATCCGAACAAGACGGGTGTGGAGTATTTTATTCAGATTACAGATTGGTGGGTAACTGATCTGATCATAAACAAAGGAAGCCATACTGAACATAATTACATTAAAAAAAGCATGTTTATAGAGTTAAAATATCTCCAATGTCTTTTCACCATGATCCAGACAATGTAAAATCTCGCTTTTCTATTTGATAGTCAATGGTGTTCACTTTCTCTTCACACACATGGTAACAGCAACAAACTGAATTACTTGTAACAGATAATTATTCAGAACAAAGTCATGGAGTGAATGAAGACACCGCTGATTTTGCCGTGCTTTTAAGCTCTTCAGCATGTCAGTCCTTTTTATGTGTTAAAATTATTTTAACACTGTTTAAAGTGACTGACTGAGATCAAACTACTGAACTGATCAACGCATGGTACTTTTGATAACTGTAAACAAAAGATGCAGTCGTCACACCAGTGTCGGTAACACCTGTTTGATGTAATGTTTTTACATGTTCTTCAGTAATTCAAATTCAATTTTAATCATTGTAAACAAAAGATGAAATGGTAGCAGCAATATTATTCTTGAGTTTCGGTTACAGTATGGTTAATTGAATATTCATGGGACCTTGAGATCTTGTCCAGATAATCCAAAATTATCACTTTATCAACATATAACTTATATTAATTAATTTATCAACATGTAACTTATCAACATGTAACTAATATTAATTAATTTTTACTCAATTTTTAGTTCAAATCTCAACAGGATCAACTTTGCTGACTGAGATCCAAAAAAATAAGTTCTAGTAATTTATTACAGTTAACTGAATCTTATTTTATTGACTCTGGATAGATGGAAGGTAAAGTTAGTGCTGGAAAGATTTGAAAACGGGCTTGTGGAAGGACGAAACTATGTACTGTAAGTTGCTGGTGTGCTAATGTCTCTGCAGCTCCATTGGCCTAATAATAATAATAATAATTCTCTCAAGAAAACTATTTTCAGTATAGGATCATGTTCAGAGTAAAACAATCAATGAATCATGTTTTCTGGGCTGACAAAAAAATAGTCCAGTTATTTGGTGCCTTTTAAGATTTATGATTTACAAGAAAAAAGAGAGAGAGAAAACATCCTACTAAATTTAGTTCCTGTTTTGTTTTTGTTTTTTTTTTTGTTTTTTTTATAACAAAACTGTCCAGATTGTGGAATTTAATTCAAACTTGTTTTTTTTTTTAAACCAAAATCAGCATTGGGGAGGATTGAAATATATTTGAAATTGATATTAAGAAATTTTGTTTTGAATCAAAATTGGATTTAAAAAACACTGAATTTGAATCAATAAAAAAAAGTTTAGTTCAGTATAAGAAAGCATATTTATATGTTGAAAACATTGTTATATACTTGAAACGTACTTAAACTAGCTCTAGAGTAAAAAGTGGATTTATAATCTCAGATTTCGGCAAGTCATGTGACTGGCAGTAAATTTACCAGTTTTTAGCAACTTTTAGCAAGTTTAAATATGTTTTAAGCTTACATATGTTTTATGCATATATATATATGTTTTATACACTTGAATATGTTTTAATCATATATGTATTTATACTGAACTAATTGATTACCTTGCTGTTCTAATTCATATATAATCTTTAAAAGACTTCAAACTCCATCTTCAGATTTTATTTTTCCTCTGAATTTCATTTAAAGGGAACATCTCGTCAGTTAGTTTGCAATTTCACACTGGTAGAAATGAACAAACATAAAAACTGAAAATAAACTTCTATCAAAAAAATTCTTTCTTTGGTCTTTAATTAAAGCATGTTAACCATTTGTTTCAACAATTTTTCCTACTCCCAACTGGCTCTATATAATAATGTCTCTAAAACTAAAAGCATTTACAGTAACAATCTTACATAATTATCACTATTGTTTTATCGTCAGTTTGAAATAATAAAGATTGATTTTTTTTTTTGAAAAGCTAATTGGATGGCATCTAGCATATATTGAAAACTCTGATATTGTTTTGAAAAATAGGCTAATTAATAATTGAAAAATAGATTAATTAGGATGCTATAGAAAATAATTTTTTTATCACTATACCTCTATTTTTCTATACTAGCATGGGTGGGGGGGGATGGGGTTGCAAGTTTCAATATTTGCATATGTTATTGTTGTAATGTCTGGTTTTTAGCTGTCAAATAAGCTGCTTGTTTTCAACTTGACTGATTAATTCAAGCAGAATAATAGAATGTTGTGCTTTGTCTAGGTGCAAAATGCAAGTTTTGTAGCAATGTTTTGAACTTGTTAACTAATGTGTGGGCCCTCCTTTTTTATTTTTAGTTTTATATCCGATTTCCAATACAATCATGTATGGGGTTTGTTTGTTTTTCTTCTTCAAATTTGAATATCTGTGTATGATTTGGGGGTGTGGTAATAATTTTAACTTGGCAATCAGAAGCAAATAAAGTAAGGAGACTTTGTCTTGGAGGGTACAACATAATCTCACATCTGTATTGTTATTAAGATGCTGGATTACTGGTAAGAAAGATCATGACTTGATACCGGTAATAATAACTACCATTTATGCCAATACAGACAACTTCAACCATGCACAAGCCAATGAGAAAGCCTCCTCAATGTGGTCACTTGACCTGCTAGAAATAACAGCTAAATTTCCTTTTCTTTAAAAAAACCGGAAGGGCACATTGAACAATGCAGTCCTAGATACATTATTCCTGAAAACAAGATGGGGTGGTCATGGTTGAAAAGCCTTTGATCATAAGTCTGCTCAGTGAGGGCTGATTTGGGGCTGAACAATCACAACTTCAACCACACATGCCAGGCAAAGAGCTTCAACATGTCCAACATAGCATCCAAAATCTATTTCAACAAACACTTCTACCATCTTTAAGATGAAATACCTTTTATCTCAAATCCTGAATCCAAGAACAAAATGCTCCCATTATAAAGACAAGAAGGTGGCGAATTGGCAGTCGTTAGCGCGTCGGACAGAATACATTACAGTATTCTTTCCGGTTCACTGTGCTCTGGGTTCAAATCCCGCCAAGGTCAACTTTGCCTTTCATCCTTCTGGTGTCGATAAATAAAGTACCAGTCAAGTACTGGGTCGATATAATCGACTGTTCCCCTTCCCCTAAAATTTCTGGCCTTGTACCAATGTTAGAAACCATTATAAAGACAAGATGGCTGTGGTTAGAAATACCAAATCAAATTACTTTATTTGACCAGCTACCTCCCTGCTAAACGTCTGCTCAAGTGGAGCTAACCGGGTCTATATAAAAACAACAGCCACCACAACCTCACTAGAGTAATAACAACAACAATACAAGGTAGAAGAATGAAAACAATTTGCTTCCATTCTTCCATAGAGTACGAAATAACATTCTAATATAAAATTGTTCACGTTATTTTATTCTGGATGCACAATCGGTTGAGCGTCAAATAAGTGTCTTTCCAGTGTTTAGTTATGCCCCATTTACCTTCTTAATTCAAATGCCACTAAAGTCGACTTTGCTTTTCATCTTGCAGGGTGGCAGCAAGGGGTGGGGTGTTAATAAAATAGATACCAGTCATGTAGTGGGGTTGATATAATTGACTATATCCTCCTCGAAAATGTGTGGCCTTGTATCTAAGTTAGAAACTATTTTCGATTATACTAACCAGCTCTCCTTACTAAACAAATAAAATGTGATCTTGTGCCTATGTTAGAAATCATCAATATTACTACTATTTGGCAGAGTTGATGGCAAAATAAATACATGTTTGTTTTTTAACACTATAATAATTTTTTTTTTTTTTTTACATATATATATATACATTTGCATATATATATGTACCCAGGTGGTGCTATTAAGTTAGACATGGCCTGGGCCAATACTGGCCGAAACCTATCAAAGTTATATATACCCACCAAGATTGTGGAATCTATAAACTAAGAGATACTACTGAAAAATACTTGCTATTTTCATATAATGTTTTTCTGAACTGTGCTAATTTCTGGTACTGAAAGCTGATGTTGATAGGTTGTTTTTTTTTTCTTCTCTTGGAGGGATGGGGGATTTTTCCCTTTTTTTTTTTTTTAATTTCTTTATCATTTCATGCTAATCCTGTGTATGCAAAAGATATGTAAATATCATAATGTTATGTATATTTTGTTGAAAAATTATGCAAAAATAAATAAATTAATTAATTAATCAAAATATAAGATGCGTTAACTAATTTATTTTCAATATATATATATATATATATATCATTATGTGATCTAGTAATGAAGGAGGCATTAATATAACAAAGGTGTACCTTAGTTATATTGATCCAAAAGAAAGCCATCCAGCTGATCGGTAAGAACTCACTCCAACCTAAGGCGGCAAGTTCGCAGAATCATCAGAGCATCAAATAGAATGCTTTGCGGCATTCGTTCTGGCTCTCTGTGGGCCAAGTTCAAATCCTGCCGAGATCAATTTTGCCTCTCCTCCTTTCAGGGTAGATATATAAAGTACCAGTCCAGTACTGGGATTGATTTCTCTCTCTCAGAGAAATCGGCTGTCATCAGACCTGGAAAGGGATAGGCTCCGCCAAGTTTTAAAATGCCCAAGACACACCGTTGTGACCAATGACGACCCTATGACTCCTCCAAGAGTTAAGGGCCCAAGGAAGGAAGGACGCTCCAGCCTTGAGCCCACAGTCTGTTCACTTTACCTTTTTACCACTACTACAATAGTCACCTTTCCTCAGAACTAGCTAGCTGCATAACACTTCCACCCAGCACACCTGTCTCTCTCGTCACCCATTCTATATCTCTCCACCCGACCATGCACTAACCACTATGTCCAATTCTTCCTACCCAGAATGTCAACCTTCTGAAATTCCATCCTGTCCATGTTTTGTCTTACAGGCATCAACTTACACCTATTCAAGTGTAATGAGTCTGGTGAGGTATTTATTAAAATCCAATTATGAAGTCCCATAGTAAAGCATTTATCCAAGTTAAAGCCATACATGCAAAAAGCCTTTTACCTCCAAAAACCTTATTCAGCTGTTGAATAACCAAGTTTTCCCCGAGTCAAACTCATCACAATGTTAAATAACACTGGCCATTGAGTTGAGTCACATGGTGTAGTAAGTATGTAAACATATAAAACATGCAATGCTACAATAATATGAATGTTATATCTTTCCTTTCTTTTTATAATGTACATGGTTCGATCAATAATCTCTAAGACTCGATAAGAAAAAATGAAGTTATAATGTTCAAACAAACTTTATTTTAAACAA
>JAOPJM010001604.1:3461146-3473845 GCA_027124095.1 Muusoctopus leioderma | reverse complement strand
TCATTTAAATCGATATAAATATGAAAATCAATGGAAATCGAAATTTTTTTTGCCAAGAACACGTCCGGCGAGATGCTGAATGTATTCGTGTAATTTTTGTGGGTTTTCGTCCCTTAATTTGGGAGTGCATAGAAAACACACACACAGACAGCTTAAATTTATATATATAGATTAACTTGGAGCATCTCAAGCCAACAACGGAGCCTCTTTATGGTTGCTCAACCTGTTAGAAATAGCAGCCAAATCTCCCTCTCCCTTAAATTATACCCTGCAATCTTAAAAAAAGAAAGGACACATAAGATAATATAGTCCTAGATACATGATGTCTGAATAAAAGACGAAATGGTCACAGCTGGAATACTTTTGATCAGAGGTCTATCTGATCACGCCAGACCTGAGGCTGAACAACAACAATAATTGTACCACACTGCATTATTTGAAATAAGGAATATTTTTATTCTATGTAATTTATATGTATAGTTTTGGTATTTTGATAAAATATTGTTTTACTTTAAGAAATCGAATTATTTCTGACATAATCAAATGGTCACATCTTTTTTTTTTTTCTGTTGGAAGGAACAGTTGATTATATCAACCTCAGTATTTAACTGGTACTTATTTTATCAGTGCCAGAAGTAGGAAAGGCACAGTTGACATTGGTGGGATTTTAACTTCGAACATAAAGGGTCGTAACTAAATACTGCAATGCTTTATCCGTCACTGTACCAATTCTACCAATCTATGCACCCCCACCTTTAATGTATTGAATATAACCATGGATATAAAAATAACGATGGTGGTAGTGATGGAGATTGGATGTATAATATCTACATTTAAGTCTCTCCCGACCATTACATTCATAATACATCTCTATATATTGCTCTCCCCTCTCTTCATTACTTTCTCATCTATCACTCATTCCTTTCCTATCTTTGTGCCTCCCTACTATCACTCTATCTCCCCCATCATGCCGCCTGTGTAACAAGAGATGGCATCGCATTGGATCTGTCCATTTTCAATCCTCTCCCTTACCATCACTCTTCTTTATTGCTATCTATCACTGTCTCATATTACTACCCCCTCTATTACTCATTGTTGACATCCATTACTCTCTTTCTCTCCCATCACTCCCTCTCTCCTATCACTCTCTTCCTTTACTGTCTCCTCTATCACCTCTCATACTTGTTACTGTGGTTCTCTTCCATTACCCTCTCGCTCTGGTTGTCTTTCACCACTCTCTCTCTTCTATCTACCAGGAAATGAGACACCCCTCTGGAGCTGGTAAATAAATGAACAGAGTCAACATAGAGTAGAGAGGGCTCTTTAATCTTGCCAGGGACAAGACCCCACTAGTGCTGGTGTCATGATAAAATGCTCTAAGTATACTCTGTAAAGTGGTTGGTGACAGGAAGGGCATCCAGCCATAGAAGCCATGCTAAAAATGGAGCATACAAGTGAAACATGGTCCCTGACCAATCTAGGAGGGTAAACACTCTGAATAAGAACTAACTTGGTCCGTGACGACCTGTCCAACCTATGCCAGCATGGAAAAGCAGATGTAAAATGATATTAAAAATAGGATTGAGGCTGAAATGATATAGTGAAAGTCTATGGTTTATTAGACCAAAAATACTTATATTACAGCAGAAAATATATATTTTAAAACCAATGGTAAGTAGTACTTACCAAGGATTTCATTAAAAAAAAGCATTATATCAATAGTTTTGATTATCAAGAAATTCAGTTGTGTTTTGAAGAGGAAGAAAATATGACTCTCACTCAATGAACACATGAAACCTGTTGTATTTTAAATGCCCATTGTTGATTTAATTATCTATAATAATATTTTAAAATGAAATCATTGTTGTGTAATGCTTAATATTGGATTCAGAATATTTATTTTTCACTTATATATGTATGTTTGGCTTAATTGATCATACAACTTTCATTGTATAATTACAACCACAAAGTTAATTTCCAAAACAACTGACTCAGTTCGTTGCTGATGTTAATGTGTTGATGCTCCTCTTTAAAAAAAAGAAAGAAAACAAACCAAAAACATTACTGTTACAATCCATGTTTCCGTTCTAAATGTTGACAAATCTGCTTTTATTATTAACATCAATTTATTATTCACTTTTCCATATTGATATGAAATAAGCAGATATGCCCTATACCCATTCTCCTTGCCTTATATTTTTTACCATTAAAGCCTAAGTTTCAAAGATCTGATCTAATGATTTCATTCATGTAATATTTACTTTTCATCTGTCTCAAGTATAAATTCTGTACATTCTCATCAATATGTCCTATTTTACTTAGTTGTTTTTCAGATTGTTATACACCCAACAACTTACCTATCACTGAACTGTGTCCTCTGTCACTTCTACTCTTACTACAATGGTCTCTGCTCCTCTGAACTGTCTGATTGTTTATCACCTTCACCTAATCCCACTTATCTTGAGTACCCTGCCTCCTCCCATCATTCCTTCTGTCGTATAACCAAGAATCCTGCACTAAGCACTATGTCCAGTCCTCTCAAGATGATTGGACATAGTGCTTAGTGCAGGGGTCTTGGATATGTTAATGTGTACATTCCTCACCAGGGATATACTTTGTCTAATCATGTCTGTCTCTTTTTCCCAATCAGGTTAAACCAATTTGTCTCTTAGTCCCAACTAACTGGTAGTTAACAAATTGGTTGTTTGGCAGCTGGTTTCTTGAATTTTGTTTTGAAGATGCTATATTTATATCAAAGAACTCCTCTTTTATGATTTCTAATATCTTTGCCATTTATTTACCTTTGAGGGAGACTTAAACCAACAGCCAATTTAACACCATCACCTGGCTCTTTGGTACACTCTGTTGCAAGCATTCGGGCCAGGTCTCCAATTAGAGGATAACTTCTTTTCTTCCTCCCGTCAGTTTTGGAGGCCCTGAGAGAGCTATGGGTGCTGCCCTTCTGAGTAAGTCATGTCAAAAGAAGAAAAAAAGTTCTCAGAAGAAGTCATAGTTAAGGTCCTTCTTATATATTAACACTTTGAACCTGGTGGTCTGGAATTCTGGTCCTGATGATGTTTCACTATATCCTACCAGACCGGTATTCCAGTCTGCCATATGCTTCTGTTTACTACTGTTATTAACATATGCTTTCTGCATCAATTAGCAATTGTAAACATCGTTGCTTTAGCCCGAGTTCTTTGGAAAGGCACTGTTGGGATTTTTACCAAGCTTGTGTGAGATTTGGGGGAAAAAATGTTGTGTGAAAAACTGACAGCTGAACAGATGGGAGATTTGATTTTTAGTGATGATGAGGAGAGTTTAAATGGATCTGATTATGGCCATGAGAGTGATTTTGAAAGCAAATATGACTGGTCAGATGGTGATAGTGAGCCATATGATGTTCCTGTACAAAATGTACACAGTAATTGTGGTGGAGATGAAAGCATTTTTTGGTTGCAGGATTGCAATAGAAATTCTACCAGGCTTCAATAAAATATTTGTCCAAGATCAATTCATGGCCATCTGGAGTTTTCTGCACTGTGTGAATGAAGATGACGCTACTGTTGATAAAGAGGATAAAATCTACAAATCTAGGCCTGTGTTCAAAGACATTTTAGAAAAATTCAAAATTCAG
Organism: Muusoctopus leioderma; assembly: GCA_027124095.1. Taxonomy (NCBI): domain Eukaryota; kingdom Metazoa; phylum Mollusca; class Cephalopoda; order Octopoda; family Octopodidae; genus Muusoctopus; species Muusoctopus leioderma. The sequence goes on along the minus strand of JAOPJM010001604.1, from coordinate 3,470,208 downwards.
TGATTTTCATGCAGACACCCAGGGTTAGGAACTGCACACCTGGCAGGTTGTCAGAGTTCAAAGAGTTAATCCTACTTTTCGGACATATTTAGAGATTACAGTGACTATCAATGTTTGCCTATCAATAACCAAAGTAATGTAATTTTATCACTCATCTTAACTATATCAATTGTACCATCTATAAATTTCAATTGGGTACAATTATAGACACGTGTCTCAGAGTTGCAGAACTGTTGCATGCACATTTGTGGCTACTAAAATATATTTCAAGATTTTTAAAAAACTATTTTAAGATTATTAACCTCATCTTTAGAGTATATATTTACAATATTTATATCCAAGCTATAGTTTCATTGGTTTGATGTCTGTTCATCATCAGATCTATACAATATGCCACTGACCTTAGTTTAGAAATAAAGGTTCCTGTTTCAAATCCAGTCTGGGACCATGTATATATCCAAGAATAAGACACCTGATGATGATGATGATCAGATACCGATCTGATTAGAACGTAGCATAGATATAAATATTGCAAATATACACTGTAAAGATGAGGTTAATAGTCTGGAATATTATAATATACACTGTAAAGATGAGGTTAATAGTCTGGAATATTATAATCATATTAACAACAACTACATCTTACAAATTTAGACATTTATTTCTTGCTTCCATTTTATAATTATAATTTTATCACATTTTAAACATTTTATTTGAGAATAACTATATACAATACATCAATTTATAAACACAATAGTACATTTTTATACATGAGAAACTATATGTAGCAATTCCACAGTTTCTTGAGTTGAATTTGGATCTTATTTATGCCTTAGACCAGCCACCCAATGGCATCTCAATTCTTGTATTATCTAACTGCCTACATTTTATTATCTAATTTGAGGTTTTTACTCTGGCTTTTCATGTGTTTTCCAAAAACAAGATCAAATTCTGATGCCAGGTTGTCTGAGTGGTAGGCACTTTGGTTGATTCCATTGCAAAATGGACTGAGTTCCATTTCTGACCAACTGTAATAGAAAAAGATAAAGCTTTAAGATAAATCAACACAGGAATCTCTCTCTCTCTTTATATATGTGTGTGTATGCCTATGTGTGTGACTATTGAACTACTGCTTATGTAAGAGATATGTTGTTATTTAGCCCTGGTCAGCCCTGCTTCAACAAACATATGATCAAAGGCATTACAGTTTTTTTATTTCAGACAGTGTATTTAGGATTATATTATCTAATGTGTTCTTCCTTCTTTAAGGTAGTAGGGTGTGATCTGAGAGAGATTTGGCTACTATTTCTAGCAGGTCAAGCAAGCATGTAGAGGCTCCCTCATTGACTTGCGTTAGATACATGTTAAAGAGTTTGGAAAAGACTCCTGTCTTGATAGCCCAACCATCAATGCCATCAAGTCCAGCAGTCTTAACTGAATTCACAAATGGATTAATTATTGGACTATCAACTCATAGGTCTTGAGTTTATATTTGCTGCAGAAATTTGAATCTATCACTAAGCAGAGCACTTTATTGTACATACCCTACTTCACCTTTCTATCAAACCTTTTGTTGCATTTCAGAGTAGGACACTTAATTCCACATAGCTCAGTTCATCTTGCTGCCAGAAATAAGTACCAGATCTGGAAATGTTATATGTAGTAGATTGGTGTTCTGTCCAGAGAGACAAATACCTTATAACTACATGACACAAGGAAACTAGAGTCAAGTACTAGCCTTGAAAACCATTTTGACTGTGAGTCAACGAGGGAGCCTCTACATGAACACTGAACAAGCTAGAAATAGCAGCCAAATTGCATTGCCCTACACACCCTTTAGTCTCAAAAAAGGAAGAACACATTGGTTAATGTAGTCCAATATACACTATACCTGAATAAAAGCCAGATGGTTACAGTTGGAACATTTTTGATTATGGGTCTGCTGAATCAGAGCTGACCTGGAGCTAAACAACAATTGGAAACTCTATTGGGAACATTTAAAATATAGGTCAGATGAACAATATCTTTCTGTTGTGTCCATATTTAGCTACCACATGACATTTAAGTAGAGATGCAATTCACTTTCTCTCTTCCTTCTCATGTCTTCTGCCTTCTGCACAAAAATATATGTTGCTCTGACATTTTCCAGTTCAGTAATATCAACAATTAACTATTGCTGCTAATTAATCATAGACACAAGGGTGGAGGATTGGCAGGGTGGAGGGTTGGCAGAGTCGAACAAAATACATTGTGGCATTTACTTATGTCCCATTACTTTCTGAGTTCAAATCCTGCCAAGATTGAATTTGCCTGTCATCCTTCCAGAGCCAATGAAATAAGTACCAGCCAAGTGCTGGGGTCGATATAATCGACTGTACCCTCCATAAAATGTGTGGCCTTGTGTATGTATGTTGGAAATTGATAATTAACATAGATATAGCATAATTGTGGAATACATTGTAATTGAGTGAAATATCTACTTGATGGTGTCTGATAAACATAATGTCTGACAAATTATTGTATACCAGTCATTGCACACAGTCCCAAACCAAGGCCTTGATCCAATAGCAAGGATGACTGATGTGAGAGGAGATTCTGATTTGAGAGAGAGGCCAAAGTTTGAGAAATATAGCAGTTTCCTATTTTCTTCTCCAGGCCTATGGCGAGATTTTAACTCAGCTTTGTAAGAAAACAAAACTCTGGGTAATAATACAGTACCCTGTTATTTACAGCAGTAAGTATCATGGTGCCTGCTAGCAGGTATGTAGCCATGAAAAAAGTTTAGTGTCAATGAGAGGAAATGAACCATTGACCCTTTGGTTAGTGACAACCTTCTTAAGGATACATGGCCATTATACATGTGTCATTTGTAAAGTGAACTAATGATAAATAATTCCATAGAAATATTGACCTCTGAATACATAGACATAGCATACCAACAAGATATCATGGCTACAACATATCAGCAACAAAATATATATACAATATATCAACAAAATATAAATACAATATATTAAGAATACAAAAGTACAGCATATCAACAAGAGATGGGTATAACATATCAGCAAGGCATAGATATAGCATATCAACAAGATATAGATGCAATATATTCAAGAAGATATACACACAACATATTACATTTCTATAGTCGTAATATTAAGAATACAAAGGTACAAGTTATGGATATGTTAATATTCATAAGATAGAGGTACATTATATCAACAACATTCACTTACTATAGAGCTGTTTTGATGTCTGACGATGTAGATTCAGTTGAGCTAGCATGTCTTAGTAACAGAGCACCTGTAGAAAGAGATATGTATTTTGCTTTAGTGTAATATTAAGGTATTTTTGTTGTTGATGTTGTTACTGTAATAATGAGACACTCTTTATAGAATTGGCACTTATTTTGTTGTAATAACTATCAGCTGTATTATAGGAATTTTTGTTGTCATATATTAGTGTATTACAAAGTACTTCTGTTGTAATACCTGGTTACTGTACTACATTGTGGCTTTTGTTGTAATACCTAGCTATTGTATTGCATTGTAAATGTTGCTGTAATATCTGACTAATGTCTTACATAATATTTTTGTTGTAATACCTGGCTACTATATTACATTGTGGTTTATGTTTTAATACTGTTATGTTGTAATACAGTATCTAAATACTTTTCTGGTTATGGTTATCTACTGTATCATTGTATATTTCGTACATAAACCATATTTCGTTACACCTGGTCTCAGACATCAGAAGGATACAAATCAACATTGTTCCCAATTAACAAAAATTACAATAACCTTAACGAACCACTTCAACTAATCCTTTCTTCTCACAACTGCAACTCTCTGGGAACTCCTCCTTCACTGCCCATGTTTTTCCTACAGATGTTGACTTACAGATGTTGACCTACAGATGTTGACCTACAGATGTTGACTTACAGAACTTCAAGCTGAACATTATCTGCCTTGACCGTACCAGTCTAAAGGTCCTTCAAAGACTAAATAGTCAGGGAAAAATCACCCAGAACAAATAAAATAGAAACACAGAGGCTGTGAAGTTAAAGTGCTTTGTCAACTGGCCTTCACGTCACAAGTTCAAATCTTACTATATTGGCCTATCCTTTTCCAAGCTATATTTGTGATAGGACTAGAACTCAGCATTGCAAGCTAACAAAACACTTCTTAATCATGCCATGATGCTGCAAATGAGAGAGGGTGTTATAGCAAATAGCAGTGAGGGGTAATTATAGCTTACAGCAGTGTGTCTTCCTATGGTACCTAGTATGTATTTGCAGTTAATTGAACTGGGACGTTTAAGAGGCAAGTCATTTGACCTTTGACATGATACAGTGCCAAGTGTTGTGATTGGAACCAACAACCTTTTATCTGTCAGTCTGATATCTTATTGATTCAGCCAGGTGCAAACTCAGTGAAGAAGAATCTACAAAAACAGTAAACCACTGGAGAAAAAAAATAGTAAACCTTACTGATATAAATACGTGCAAAACTGAATGCCAAATCACGTGCTGCTGATGACAGGACATCTTTATGACTCATCATCATCTGCACAGTTTCATCCATTGCTTTCAGCACATTGTGGCTAGCTGTGCTTAAACATTCATGCTGGGAAGCTGTGGAAACAAGCACTCGAACATGATTGTAAAAAGATTCCAGGATCTCTTTGGAAGAATGAAGAGCTCGTAAAACATCAAGTGACAGAATGTTTGTTGTACCTTCCCAGATTGGTAACACCTACAAATAAATGAGAACAGCATTAGGTTTTTACACGATTATGTTGGTTTGGGAGTTTTTTTTTCTTCTTGTTGATTTTCCATTATAAGTTAGTTGGGGGAGGGGGAGGGGGGGGTTAGTGCCCATACCCTTTGCAGCCCCTCCGCTGAGATTGGTGAAATTGATGCAACTACTGACAAGCTTGAACATCTATAGGAAAAACATGAGCAGGGAGGGAACCTAGGGTCTCGTCTGAATACTTGCAACAGAGTGAAATCTGCTAAAGGCATCCAAGAACCAAGTAGTGGTGTTAAACTGGGCAGCATTTAAAGCCTACCTACCACACTAAAACCAGTTAGTAGTTTTAAACATGGGTGGCATATTAGGCCTAACACCATCCTCTTCCCAATGAAGAAAGGGCTATGTAAGTAATTATATAATGGACTGAATATCATTAACCAATTATAGAGTAATAACTATGATACACATATGAATTTGTAGATAACAGAAGAGAAATTATCTGTCAGCATAGAAAAATGGATGCGAGGATGATAATGATGATGATGGTGGAGGCAGTGCTGATGATGCAGATGATTATAGTGTACGGTGAAGATTGTGGTAGTGATGATGCTGGTAAGGATGATTGTGATGATGATGAGGATACTAAAACTGTCTTGTGTTCATAATTTTAGATTATCATTCGGAAAAACAAGAAAAGAAAAACAAGAAAGAAAATTCAGATGAATTTCCAAAATACTATAAATTTGGAAATTAGTTTATAATTGAATATCATCATCATTAGTCAAACTTATTCAGAAGGAGTGTGGTGGAGTATAACATAGATGAATAATTGTAATAGTCTTGTGGAGAAGGTATCAACCTCCATCATTAACATTATTTATTTAAACAAGACACCCAACTCTTCTGGTCTTAGTAAACCTAATAGAAATTATATAACCTCCCTTATCCAATTATCCATTTATATACTTTCTACACATATTCCTTCATTTTCCAAAGAATGGCTCAACTTGAAGCATTAGGTATTTCCTCTACCCACAACACACTCCATTTTTTTAGCATTTATCTATGCTCTATTGATTACAACAGTAGCAAGAACAAAAACAAAAAAAACTTCTGAGTGTCATAGAATCCATGCTTTTGAACCTAGATCTCTTGTAATGATTTGTTTAGTGTTATCCATGTTGTATTGACTGTACACTATAAAGCTTTAGTATCTTGTCTGGATACTCACATTAGGCGGCGAATTGGCAGAGCCGTTAGCATGTCGGACAGAATGCCTTGCCATATTTGTTCTGGCTCACTGTGCTCTGAGTTCAAATCCTGCCACGGTCAACTTTCAGGGTAGATAAATAAAGTACCAGTCTTGGGCGATGGTGGACTGGCAGAATCGTTAGAGCATTGGACAAGATGCCTCATGGTATTTGTCCTGGCTCTTTGTGTTCTGAGTTCAAATCCCACCGTGGCCTACTTGGGTGGTAGACTTAATCCGTCATCCGATTTAACACCACCACCTGACTACCCTTGGGTGCCTTTAGCAGAGTCCACTCTGTTGCAAGCATTCGGGCCAGGTCTCTGGTCTCAGGATACCTTCCTCCATCCCTCCCACAAGTCTCGGAAGCCCCGAAAAAGGGTGATAGGTACTGCCTCTCCCTCTTAACTGATAAAAAAAAGAAGAAATTAAAGTAATAACCTATGCACGAGTAGATAATTATTCTTAACTTTTTCATGGTCATATTTCTAACAAGACTGTATTATTTGTGTGTCAATTAATTTTGAAAATAAGAAAGAATTGAGGGAAGAGAGGTTTAGTAAAATAAGTGTAATTTGTTTATAAATAAACATTAAATTAAATTAAATTAGACATCTTACAAACACAAACCCATGAAGGAAAAATGTGACTAGAGCCGCCAACGGGAATTTGTTTATCTGTTGGTATAGAAGCCAGTGTTTGGAATAAAACTTTAAGCAAAATGTTCTTACATGAAACTGATTGAAACTTTTACCTACTGAAATCTTATATTTATTTTCATGTAAAAACTAAATTTTGTTTGAGATTTTAACTAAATTATGACCACTTTAATACAGATGGTTTAAAGTGGATTGGTATTGAAAAAGTTTAGTGAATAATTACCCCCCCCCCCCCTCCTTCCATCTCAAGAGAATAAGAACAAGTATTCTCATGAATGAAATAAACCAATTTCTTAAAAGCACCATTTCCATAGCTCACTACTCTATTTCATTGACATGTTCCCTACCAGCACTACCACCATCACCCCTATTGATCTCATAAAATGCATTACTTATTCTTTTGTAGGTAAAATATTAAAAATGTGTTCCATATTGACTATTAAGTCAATAAAGAAGCATAAAAAAAAACAAAGCCAATGAATAAAGAAGCATAAAAAAAACAATCTCATAAGGAATTGTTGATTGTCTGAATGAAAAAAATAATATTAATCAAAAGATGGTGGGAATTAATAAAAGATTGGAAAATGAATGTTCTAGAATATAATACCTGGGAGTCTCTGAGAATAATTGGAATGCCAGTATCTTCAATATAACCTTGGCCACCAAAACATTCAAGTCCTTCAGAAACAATAGTGACAGCCTTTAATAAAAATGTAAATTGAACATTAATTATTTCTTCTACATTATTTTAATGTTAGAATTCTGCCACAATTTTTTCATTCATATATAATATATATACACTCGTCTTTTATTGTTGGTGTTGTGGTGTTTTATAGATGTAGACACATATACATACAGCTACTCTCATGTACACATACATATACAGGTACTCTTGTACAGATATACACACATACAGGTATCTATATATAAATATATACATGAAAATATATCATACAAAATGTACAGCGAGCAAAGGCAGAGTGATCAAATGTATTTTTACCAGACTGAGAAAAATATATTTTCTTTTATCAATACAGTTTTCTCTTATAAAGTTAAAATCTTTCTCAAGCCCTTTTTTATAGGCCTGTTAGTGCCAGAGCTTATCCCGGTTTCTGTGGCATTAAGCGACTGAGAGTGCATGACTCCCCACTGAACGGGACGCCAGTCTGTCGCAGGGTTAACATCCAGCTGCTGCTGGTACCCATTTTCAGCTGAGTGGATTGGAGAAACGTGAAATAAAGTGTCTTGCTCAAGGGCACAACACACCGCCTGGTCTGGGAGTCAAACCCACATCCTTCCAATCATGAGCCCAATTGCCTAACCACTAGGCCACGTGCCTTCACCATAGTGAAATGGTGCCCCACAAAACCAAATTCCTTATGCAGTGTTTGCAGAAATATATTTAAGAATACAAAAAAAAAGACAAGCAATTATTTCATGATCAATGAATAGTGTAAGAGCAGTGAAAGCTGTGTTCAAGAACTGGTCCTCCTATCATATTACCAGCATAGAAGAGTGTATGGATTTTTTAGGTCGGGATCATGGGATTAGTCTCTGCAAGAAGAACAACTGTTAAGATAGACCTCATCGAGGGGGGTGGGGGTAGTGGGACAGTTGGATTTGTTTGCTTTTTGTTTGTCATGTTACAATATCCCAGTCTGTCTTGAAGGGTGACGTCATTGATGACTGGTATCCTCTTAGTGGAAGACAAGGTAAAGAAAAAGAAGGCATGATTAATCTTGTTTCATCTTTCACACCTGTCCAAAACCTTACAATTGGAAGTTTTATTTGTCCTCAACAAACTATGGTAATCCTGCAAGTTGTCAGCCCTGGAATGTTTTATGCTCCCATGCAACCTGTAGTTGGTGAAACTCCAGTGTATCAAACTACTCAGCTGCCACCAGCCCTTGTACAACAAACCCAAGCATATACAGCATCTGATGTTCAATAAATGAAGGACATGTTCCCAGGAATTGAAACCAATATCATCCAGTCAGATTTCATTACGTAATGAGGTAACAAGAATGCAGTGATTAACTCGCTGCTCTCAATGAGTTCAGAACAATAATCGATTTGTTTGTCTCACCACCAGTGAAACGTAGCATTAAAAACAAACAGGGGCATGAACACCAGTATTAGATTTCTCTTATAACAATAATGTATTTGTAGCACCAGAATTGTTGCCAATATAAAGTTAGAATGATTTTTAAGGGCTAGAGCTCAGCTCCAGTTTCTTGGCATTAAATTGAATGCAAGAAAAATCTTGCATTGTATTTAAGGACAGCTGTCATTCTCAGGTGACAAATACACAATGATAGGACACCTGTCATTCTCAGGTGACAAATACACAATGATAGGACACCTGTCATTCTCAGGTGACAAATACACAATGATAGGACA